>BGPR01020586.1:0-27699 GCA_013235015.1 Araneus ventricosus | reverse complement strand
AGGGATACTCCTGTATTCTTAGAAGGCAAATGAAACTTCACGGATCATGCAATATCTGGTTGTTCGCTTTCCATTCTTTCTTGCACAATAGAAAGTGCAGCGCCTTCACGAGATGTCGGATGGCCCCCTGCAATCCCCTGCTTCTTTAGAAAATCCCCCTGTATTTCCTCCGGCAATATGAATTGTGGGCAAATACCGTTTCTATACTGATTATATTCAAGGAAGGACCACCCATAATTTCCCACTGTCATTAGGACTGGCGGTATTTTCAGATATACATACGTGACCGCTGATCCTAGCGTCAGTTTTGAAGGCTTTTGTACCTAGTTTCTTTGTCCGAACTGAATAATTACAAACACATGTACTGTCACCAAATTCTTCTTACTTCCCCAATAGGAGGAAAGGAGGAAAGGAAATCCAAGCGTGGAACTTTCTGTGAGTAGTTTCCTTTGTTACGAAGCTTTCAAAGAGATCCTTCAAAATACTTTGAAAGAGCTTGTCACATTTGAGTGCTGATACGGTAAAAGCAACGATGCGATTTGCAGAAGTTTCTCGAGGAATACTGAAAACCGTTGGAGGCATTGGGATATATTTCGTGAAACTCTCTTGAAAAAAAGCTAAAAGCAGAAAAAATTGTTTATATGTAAAATATTTCATTTTTATGTGATAGGAGATGAACCATGTATTTTTAAGTTAAAATTTTATTTTCTTAATATAGTACTCATTTCAAGTCTTAAGGCCGTTACTTAGTGATATAGTCGAAAGGAAACAACGAGGTGTGCATCGGGTCACGCGAGAAGACCCTACAGAAAGGAATTCGATTTTCTGACAGTGAGCTCAAATAAAGCCGCACCCGCACGATCGTGCGGGTAAACAAATATTACGCCTAAAGGGTAATTATATTAATTCTTAACTAACATTTTTTCCTATTTTTCATTTATTTCAACATTAAATTAACAATTCGTATCTAAGCAATTAAATATGTATTAATAATTAGCTAATTGCGACAGATAAATAATTCTAATGTTTAGCGCGATTTTTTTTCAAACAGATTAAACGCGATTATAATTGAAATATGGACTGTCTCTGCCGTCTTTTGAGGAAACTAGATTCTATTGATATTCTGGAAACTAGAACAGTCGTTACAATCCGGCATTTATTAAATACAACTCTCCAGGAAGTAGAAATGTTAGACATTGGTTCGGTCTTAAAGGGATATATATAAGGCCCAAAATTTCACTCGTATCGGATTAGTAAAGGGAGAAAGGGTTGTTATTTTCTGACTGAGAGCTTCGCGTTGCTTAGTTCTCGAATTTTGCTCCTTAGGAGGGGCAGAACTATATGCAGATCTGGTATGTCTCTCTCTTAATTATTGATTAATTTTCCGTCTTCTTATAAAGTTTTTTATTACTATTTTGCCATTTTCGTTGATAACTCTCAAAGCTGAAAATAATGCCAATTAGTATGAAAACGAAAGTGCAAGCATTCAAAATAATTTCATGGGCGGGAACTGCAGCTCTACAGTCCTAATGGACTAGCCGCCACTTGTACTCAGAGAAGAAATGTGTGAGATGTTTTAAGAAAATATAAAATACATACAAAACGATAACAAGGACATTGTGAAGAACAAAGAACCAATTTCAGAATCTTAAGAAGATAAGCAGTCCTTTGAAGAGAAAGTAAAATAAATTTGCATTAATTCTTAATAATTTCTTAGATAGGTATATCTGATTATAGTTTAATTATTTGAATTATTTTTTGTAAGTAATTTTAGTAAATTAGTGAATATATTGTAAATTATTTATGCGAGATATTTTAAAAATGACTCAAATAAGAAATTTGAAATTTCACAGTTTTAAAATATCCTTACGTCATACAGAAAAATAGATATTATTTTTAAATCGGCATGAGAAATATCATATAATTTACATAAATTTATGTAAAACCCAATCAAAAAGTTAAATTTCTCAGGCCTGTGTTATCATTTACAGAAAACACTATTTGACATTTGTTGAATTAATTACACTGGAATATTTTCATTCGTATCCTGGTGAATTGTAAAAATTATTTTTAAATCTGAATTTTTAAAAATAACTTTTCTCTGAAATTCTCTCCCAGCGTTCTGAATATTCAAGGAATCTATTTAAATTCTAAGGGTAATTAAAGACACCTCTAGTTGCTATAATTTTTAAAGTGAGATTTTAATTCATAAACACAAAATAATCTTTCTAACTTTTGTAACGGGATTACATTCAACTACGTTTAATAGACTTATAATTGGTTGCTCTTCATCTCAGAAAAAAACAGAACTACAAAAGAAGTTTCTCAAAGCAACAGCCCATACTCTAAAACCCGCTAATGTCTCTCATTTCGGTTTCATTTAATTTGTTTTTTCAAAGCATGATGATCTTCATAAAGATAGGGAGTGCAAAGATTTCTGGTTTTTGAATTATAAGTATTTGTTTCTTTTCTACTATTTAAATGGCTTGTAAAATATTTTATTGTCTTTTGGTAAACAATTTACAATGAAGTTTTTTGAACATTTGTTTTCGAATAGAGATACATGGTGCTCCAAATACAAACCGGGGTTGAAAGTGCCTCCTACACTGTAAAATGGCCATTTCAAGGTATATTATGTTGTTTCAAAATATACTATGTGTTCTTGCATACTATTATATGTATAATATGTTTCGAAAATCATGGCGAAGTAAGACGGAAAGGTTCAAGTGGTACTTACATCGAGTGAAAATATATTTACGAGTAAGATGAGTTTCAACAAAGCACTTAAATGTCTTATATCACTTTCTTTTCTCTTCATATTTTTAGACCAGAATAAATGCAGTGACCTAAATGCAGAATTTTAGTTTGTGGTTGAAGCACATGATTTTGAATAATATTAGACATTTCAGATTCAAATATTTCAGATGAATATTTAAATATTATTAAATAAATTAAAACGAAACTGCTTTTCTGAATTTCCATTTTAGGTACTATGTTTGTATGATAATTTTTGTGAAATTCGAGAAGTTTCTTTTCGCAAATTGTCAACTGCCATATTAAAAATGGTGTTTTGCAAGAAAGGAAATGAAATCATCAATTGAAAATAGCGGAATTATTCTCGACTTAACGCCTATTGGTGAGTGGCATTTTGCTTACGAAATAAGTCGGTAAGTATTACTTGAACAAAAATTCTTTGGATCATTCACACTTACATAACGTTTCCAGACATAGTTTAAAAAATTAGGGAAATAGAAATAAACATTACATCTGAACGAACGTGCATTGAAAGCTATACCACTATTTTAATTCTATCTTTTTCTCTATATATTTTTTTCTTTATAAAAGCAAAGAACCTATTGAAAGTTTTGAGTAATTTCTTTATTTTATAGCTTGGTCTTTAATGTCCCTGCTGGCAAACGAAAGTAAAAGCCGTCATCTTTTGATTGTACTAGGAAATAAACGAAGTGTAGCATTTACTTCTGATTTTGAGGTTTCAGCGACGATAGCTGTATGAATGTATTCGATTGGGAAAGAGGTGAAAGGAAAAACAATAATCATAATTATATATCTGAATTTTACTGGACAACAGGGGAAACGATATTAAAATTGGAGAAAAATTTGTATGTCATTTCCTTTACAAATTGAACTTATTTATTGACATAAATAAGGAAAAAATAATTGATGGGATAACAAATCTCTGTGTTCAAGGTGATATAACTGCTATTTCAAGTGATAACGTTGTAAGCATCATGTTGACAAGGTATTATACGCTGATAATTAGCAAGTTTGAGTAACAAAAAATACAGACACCATATCCGTTTTTTTCTCTTTGGAAATAATGGAATTCGGAGAAGGAAATATCTAAATATTTTGGGAAATTAGATGTTTGAATTTCAATTATAAATAAAAAAATATTGTATATAGATTTGTTGAACAAATCTGATTTTTTGAAAATTGAATTTCGAATTCATTTAGACGTTGCCATTTAGACTTTCAGAAATGATTAATAGATGGCACCCCTAGAGAATGTTTTTTAAAATGAAATCCACTAATTTTTCGTTGTTTTTACAACCAAATCGCATATAGATGACATCACGAGTAGGATGTAAATTTGCGTCAAGTTTCGCCGCATAAAATTGTAGTTTGGAAAATTCTTTATTCCAGTTTATTGCATGTGGAAAATACAATACATAGAGATACAAAATTTTTATAATGTTAATATTATTATCGGATCTCAACTAGGTGTAGAAATTGTCATCTATGTACATTTTCTGCATCCATTTCTTTGCTTCAAGGTACATTTTCGTATATTAGCGTTCACATTTCACAAAATGTATCAAGCTTAAGATACGAAGGGAAAAAAATATTTTTAAATAATCTGTGGAAGTAAGAAAGAAATCCTGTTGTTAATTATATATTTTTTGAAAAACAGAAAAGGATATAAAACACAAATTGATATTATGTTTATAATTTAATTTCTTCAAAATTTTAATTATTTGAAAAATTATAAAATAAAATTAAGTTAATGAGTAATTCTAGTTTCCTGGTCTCGATTTTATGCAGTAATCATTAAAAATAAACAGATTCGAAGATATATAGTTGAGATCCTTTTTTACACTCTCCATCAAACTTTATAAAACAACTGATTAAGAATAATTTTGGTATTTACAAATGAAAATATGAAATTTTTATAATTATTTTGCATTTTTCATTTTGAAAAATCATTTGGCACATTATTTTCGCGATATCAGATTAATTCACTCCATTCAGTTTTCAAGTTGTTTAGTTCTTTTATTGTTGTCACTTTTCTTCTTAGTTCTGCTTCGTTTCTTCTGATTTTCTGCCTTGTCTCGTAAGATTTTTCTGTTCTTTCTAGCCAAAAAAGAAAACAAAATTTTTAAATAATTTTTTGTAACTTTTTCAATTGTGAACTGTAAATAGTTTATTTAAGTTTGCAGTGCATATGTTACATATTTTCAACATTTAATATTACGAACTAGTCGCATATATACATTTTTAATGTAAAAAATACTTTCTTGCTCAGAATATCTTTGAGGCTGCCATCTACTAACGCATTTGAAAGTTAGGAAATCATCCTATCAGCTTCAGACAACAGTCTACTACGGTTAATAAAAGTCCAATAAGAATATATACAATAAATGGTTAAAAAATGGATAAATAAAAGTGATGGTCAAAGTAAAAATAACCATTATATATATTATTAGTTTTTTAGGATTCTGGCATTGTCATTTCTTCTTTTATTTCCAGCATTAAATATTTTTTAACTGACTTTCAAACCATTTTTAAGCAATCGAAGATCATAGATTAATAATTTTAGCTGAAATTTTAGGTGATTTCAGTCCATGTCAATTTGAAATGTGCGCAAAGTTATGTGATTCGGCGGTGTACCATCACGTAAAAAAAGGAACCACCACGCATTATTTTGCCGTCGTTCATCGCGTATTAAATCAAATTGTGCCAATTTTCAAGAAATAAGATTAAGTAAAAGGTTTCACTTTTAAAATTTTCATAAGAGGTCATACATATTTATAATTGCACTTACTTCAAAATTTCCAATAGAAACACACATTTTTCCTAAAACATTTCGAAACTGCATAAAAATTTAAGCTGGAATACCAAGTTTCATCATCCCAGCATTTTTTCGTTCGAAATCATTAGCAAATGAAATTTGAGTTTCTAATGTTAAAGTAAAATTTTTAATTTTTATTGATATCTTTAGAAATAATATAACTATTGACCTAGAATTTTTTATGTATTAGTATGAATTATTCTGCACATTTCACACATTTACTTTTTATTTAAATTTACTTTGAGCCCATAAAACTATTTAACAAATTTGATGTTAAAAATTTTTTGAATATAAACTTATAAATTTCAACAGTAATCGAAACAGATGGCCATTTGACAAGCCTATGCAAAATGTCAGCATATTCGTACGAGAAGTTTTGAAGTTACATAAAGTTTTCTATTCTTGCTGTAAAACGATGCACTTAAGGGGGCGTCATATATGTCAAAACCATTTTCATTTTTAAATATAATCATTACACCACTTCATTTTATAAAATTTAAATTTGTAAACATTAAACCATTTATATACATAACTTTATCCATCGACTACTTAGAATAGGCACTCCTTCTGTTCCTTCATTCCCACCTCTGCTACCAGACCGAACCTATCACGAACCCTTGCAATTATGAGAAGAGCCCAAGTGCCTCATGATCCACTGTTTCAACAGATTAGAGGTATCCGCAGCGAGCTGTGCTCCAAATCTCTCGTCTCGTCTGTATAAATTAAAGTGGAGTAATATTATACTACTTATTTTTTACGCATCAGGTTTTACCAATTGTAAAATGTAGATCATTGCTTTGAAAATAACAATTAAATTGCGAAATAATTTAAAATGCTACTACCGACATTTAAACGCAAGCATAAAACTTTTCTATCCACATGTGCAGACGACCACTTTTCTATTTAGAACACAAAATGCTAAACATCTTCGAATCTTTTAATGATATATTAACCAAATTTAACACAATGGGGTATTTTGCGATGAGAAATTTATTTATGACATCAGAAAATCGTGTTGACATTGAAAATTTTGCACTTAGTCAATTTTGAATATTTAGAAGACCCCTTATGAAATGTTTAATCATAGAATCTTTTATTATACGTTATTTCCTGAAGATCGACACCTTTCTTTTTAATCTCCAGTGAACGATCGCAGAATAATGCTGGGTGACTCCCTTTTTTCCCGCGACTGTATAGTAGCGGATCCTTTCCCTGCCTGCCTGAAATGTTTTCACCTCTCTGACAGCGATTATTGCAGTTGCGGTGGAATTGGCACGGCACTTCACTATGCCACGGAATGTATTCTCACAGTGTCTTGGCATATGAGGAAGCCAGTGCTTTGCACTCTTTTCAACCATTCTTGTACGAAGTTTGGCACTGGCTTCCTCATAAGCCAAGACACTGTATAAATACATTCCGTAGCATAGTGAAGTGCCGTGAAACACGAGACCCCTTTATAGCGCCCACCCTTGATTTTATTTGAGTGTCTGAATGCAAAATTATAGTTTATGCAAAGTGCATATGATTTTGAATGATGCAGAGACATTTCAGATTCAAATATTTCTGATTCTCCATTTAGCATTCCATGTGCACATGATAACTTTTGACAGATTAGTGCAATTTGTTTTATTAAATTATCACGCTAAAAAAAGGTGAAAATTACAATACATGAACATTCATGAATGGAAACGAAAGTTATTATTCTAGTGTTAAAGCTGGTATTATGCTAACTTGAAACTCATGTTTTTCTTCCGAAATAATTTAATAAGTATTGCTTGAACAGATTTACCTTAGAACCATTCACATACGTTATCATTTTCCGAAAATAGTTTAGACAGA
The DNA here is from genome assembly GCA_013235015.1 of Araneus ventricosus. NCBI lineage: Eukaryota > Metazoa > Arthropoda > Arachnida > Araneae > Araneidae > Araneus > Araneus ventricosus. The sequence continues at coordinate 20,270 of BGPR01020586.1, read as the reverse complement.
AACAAAATTTACATGTGCATAATCGCGTTTATAAAACTATATACACTATTTTAACACCAATATTTTCTATATAAATATGGGCACACAGAGATCGTTAGTTGGTAATAACATTTAATTAATATATAAAGAGATAACATAGAACCGTGGGACATCTCCTGATGCTCGTGTTAATCCGTCGCGCGGCAAGAGGGAAGTCGCAGCCAACCTAAACTCTGTGAAGGTTGTCTGTGATGACATCACTTCTGCTCATTCTCATTGGTGGAGAGTGACATCAGCTCACGTGTAATGCTGGATGGTGGCATTTACGTCAGTCGGGGATTTACCTTCCCACATAAATATTTATTTTCCAAACAATACCATCATTAGTTTATCTGAGCTGGTATTGGCAAACATAAATTACTGTTGTCATTAGATATGACCTTGTGTACCGTTTGGTTAGAGTATGAAAGTAATTCTTAGAGAGCAAAACAAAGTTAGTTCCAATTTTGGGGTATGTTTTATGAAAATTAAAACTTCCCTTAAGAGGATTTGCTTCAGACAGTTATTTTAATTTATGGTTATCGCCTGTGAAAGAAAATTTAGGGAGAAAAAGTTTTGAAATTTAAATAATCACAGACCTCTTCATATGAGTAGAAGCATTTTCTTTTCACGACTAAAGTTTCTTGTAAATTTTTTTTCACCGAAATCTTAGTGAAATATGTGGTCAGAAAATTTCGTTGCCAAAATTAATTTTTTCCACAGCCTTGATATAGGACAATTAGTTATTATTTCCATGCTTTAAGTGCTACGTTTGTGTCTTTCGGTAAGCGATGCAACCAGGTATGATTTCCATAACTCGTAATAAAGTATTTTTGTTTTATATTGAAGTTTCACTTGCTTATCTTTAAATATTAATTACTGCTGCAATGAGTATATTTAAGTGTTGTAGCACCCGGTTTAGATACTTTATTATGAAATTGCTCAGATCATATATTATGCCATATGCTGTTTGCTTGCATTCCAATTTTGGAAGTTCGCAGTGTACTATATATATTCAGTATCTTTATTGATATGGTATGTATTCTATCATTTGCAAGATGAGACATAATCTTGATAGTATGATCCTGCTTTTGTTTCTTGTCACTGGTTTACTCCCTTTTTTAGGCTACAAACAATGTAATAATCAAATTACTCCTGTTAATACACTCAGCGCCAAAACCGAGATATCTCGCGAACTTTTTTACGTCTCAAGCGGCATTCTACGAAATAACTTGCAAACTTTTCTGCAGCTCTAGCGGCAAGCCCGGTTATTCTCGGGCTATTGGAATTTCCTTTCCCCCAGGACAACATACATACTAGTAATTGGAGGGTTGGCCTGTCCGTTGTGTTTGTCACCCCGCAGTTGGAAGAAGAGGAGCTGTAAGTTTCTGTTTAGGCTTTCTGACTTTTGTGCAACACGGATACGTTTCCCTTACGCAGCTTATCGGAATTTTCTGCTAATTCGTGAGGATGGGTACTATATTTTTTCAACAGCTATGTTGCTGTTTATAAAGTATAAAATGGCGAATGACAGAATAGATATTTTCGAGACTCCGCTACAGAAATACGGAAATAAAAATAAAAAACTGTCTTCCAATGACAAAAATATTTTCAGTTTCCTATATTATTACCGGCTTTTATTTCTAAAGCAGGTTTTTGAACTATTTATCATGGCGGAATTTTACTATTAGAATTTTACAGAATTATTAGGTACTTTCCCATTAAAGCCATACCATGTTTTTAACAAAGAGAAACTGCGCTTCTCGTACTTTAAACGTTGCATTATAATTAGGTTTAAATCAGAAAAATTAAAACAGTTATTATGTGGATTTAGTATATATATATATATATAACATATATGAAGTCGTGGGAAAAGCAGAGATTAACAAAACGAGTGTCAGTTTAATAAAATGTTGCTGTAACCCAAAAATAATAGAAGCTATAACTTCCAAACGAAGGTTTTGTAGCCTTCCGCTGGTTTAGTTTGGTTTATTCAAACTAACGTAGCGCAAAAAAATATATTTTATTAGTTCTTTTCACGTGACAGAAGATGGTAAAGGCATCAAATTCTAGCAGAAAAGCTTAGAGTTATTGTATGATCTAAATGCTAAGAGGATACGTGAGCAGTTTCAAACCTCATGGAAAAATGTCGATACAGGCAGGAAAATCTATAACATCATGTCCTCAGTTAGTCTCCGTCCCACTAACTGGATTAGAGAGGATGTTACTTTCTTCTCTCAACATGGACCTTTCCCTGCCTACCTCAAAAGGTTTCACCTGTCTGACAGCGATTATTGCAGTTGTGGTGGAATTGGTGCGGCACTTCACTATGCCACGGAGTGTATTTATACAGTGTATTGGCATATGAGGAAGAGCCAGCGCCAAACTTCGAACAAGAATGGCTGAAAAGGGTCGCCAATAACCTCGTTTCCAGGCAGAGAATTCGTGGGATTATGAAATTCATTAGTGAAAACAGAGATCTTTTCCGGCCTCCCTAGACTTCAACTTCCCAGCGAGCTGAACTAATTAGCTCAATTACCGGACATTCCCCCTTCAAATAAAAGAAAGGTTTTTTCAACATCTAAAGAAAAGAAGACTATTGCGAACTAATAGTGTAAAAGTGAAAATGCCTCTGCTGTACATAGTGTATATATTTCCTTCTTTTTGTTTATTTTGTTTTCTTTTTTCTTAAATAAAATTCCCATGTCTTGCCCATCAAACCGTTCAGTGACCGGTCTGGTCACGGGTACGGGGGTAAGGGACGGCGCTCTGTTCTGTATGATCTAAATAAAAATTATTTCAAGGGAATTACTGCATAAATATGTAGTAAAATTAAGATATAATATGTTATAAAACATGCGATAACTGTTTTTATAGCATTCTGATTTTCAATACATCAATTAGATTGTGAAATCATAACTTGAACAATATTCAACAATTAATCTTACATTGACATATGCTAGTATTCGCGCACTCTTATCTTTACAAACCTAATCAGAGAAAACCTTTTTAAATTAGTTTTCAACGTAGGCGTTACCGCTTATCAAGTTTTGGGATTGAAGATTTTAAAGTTTATTGCTAAATTAATACAATCTTTATAAACTTAAAAAAAAATACTTTTAACTTTTTTAAAAGTTTCTTTTCCGCTGTGAAATCCAAAATAAATGTATTGACGATTGCTTAAATCGCTTGATGAATATTCCAAATTCTGTTTCAAGGATATTTAGGGAGGCTAAAAAATCTGAATATATAAGAATACCCATAATACCGAATGTGTGGTAGTAATACCGACATATCAAGGTTGTGAAAGAGAACTTGAAGTCGACCGCATCTAAAATTTTCAAGAAAGGGTGGAGAGCAACAAATGCAATAGCAGAGAGGAGAAAGTCTTTAACCCTCTGAGTGGTTCGGTTTTCTTTCTAAAGCGATTCGAAAAGCGAACGGCTGCAGAACCTTTATCTGTTTTAAAAGTCTGTTTTAATCCCATCAGAAGATTTTCCCCAAAGTGCAGCAGACCAAGTCTCTTCCCCCCCTCTGAACTGTGGACAATCAGAAACTCCCCTGGAAGGGGCGGGCTAACCGCAAGAATCCGTTCTATTCAGCTTGGAACCTATTCAAAATAGGTTTTACTGCTTTCGGAGATCCCACCTGTTGTGTGACAAAATTACACTGCCCTCATTCTGCATATTGCCCGTGTCCATAACACCAGATGACAAAAGTAAACACCGTTAGACCAGACAAATGCCAGACCGTTGGGCCAAAAAAATGAAGGCTATATTACTTATTTTTCATGTTGTGAGTTTCTAAAAATATGAACATCATTGAAGCTGCATGAATGTTGATATTCTTTAGATGTCTGTGACTTCAATTTATTTGATGTTCATTAATAGTTGTATTTTAGATATTGGCTGTACTTCATATTATTAGTTGTCGTTTTCATATTCTTGACTTCAATTTATTTTCAGTCTACACGTCAGCATATTAGTTCACGAATGTAAAAATTTTTTCCTTAATTTTAAGGATCAACAACAATGCCATTTATATATATTTTAATAATCTCTGATGGCACTATAAAATTTTCATATTGTTTCTTGATTTAGTATTCGGTAAAATGTAAAAAATTTAGAGCCGATCACAAATAGAAACGGAGCTTAACTGGCTTAATCCGTTTTGTATGCACATAAACATTTATTATATAGATAGTCACATAATAATCTATATTCCAAAATAGCCAGTAATAATTAATACATATGAAGGATTATAAATAACCTTCTTAACCCCTGCATAATGTTTTAAATAAAACAATTAATACTACAAGCCTTTTGTACAGAAACTTATTATATATGCTTTTTAAGAGGGCGAGTTAATAATCCTCAAACTAAAGATTACATTTAGAAAACCAATGCACTAAATGTTGGAAGAAATAGCTCATTCATATACCTTTATTTAGTACGCAAGAGATTATCTTCTATTATAATAAACGGAAATTTAATTCACCTGAAATTTGAAACTTTGGTACTAAGTCCAGGTACTAGAGCATTCAGTCGCCAATTTTTCAAAATTAAATTTAATTCTTTATTTATAATTTTTTATCGAAAAGTAATGGCATATTGAGTTTCAGGGTATTAGAGTTTGTTTTTACCCGATTGAAACGAAAATTGCACAATTAGGGTTAAAAGACCACATACCAAATTTCATTTATCTAAGTCGTTGCGTTTAGGAATTATAGTGTTCACAAGCATGCGATTACAGAAACCGACAGACAGTCAACATTTCGAGGGATTTCGTCCAAAATTTAATGCGGACCTACATTTCTAATTTTTGAAACTGTGTACCAAATTTTATCTATCTAGCTATTTAAGTTTTTGAGTTATCGTGTTCATATTAACCCTAAAAGACAAATTTCCCGTTTACGGACTTTATCCAAAAATTGATTGAAATATACTAATTTTGTATAAAGTCCATACACCAGATTTCGTCTTTCTAGCTTTAACCGTTTTTGAGTTACCGTGTTCACAAACAAAATTCCAAAATTGTGTTTTTCGGACTCAGGGAGGTCTAAAACGTGGAGATTAATCAAAATCTCGTGTTGAAATTTACGATCGATAATACTTTCTGTTTGTATACTTCGTTTACTAGAAAGTAAAAACGATCAAACTTTTTTCTATCAACTTTACGAAAATGCGCTAGCTACGAAGTAAAACATTATTGATTTTTTTTTCTACAGACAATTTTTTGCAAACTTGGCAAAATCAAAGAAGAAGGAGAAAATCTAACACCTATTCGAAATTTTTCAGGTGCCTTTTCACAATTTATAGATGTCTTGGACGTTGTCGGTGTGGTATTCAAAAATATTTTTGGGCCTTTTCATACCAAATATAAAGGAAATTTAACTAACATAAAACTGACACTTTACTCTTTTTTTAAAAAAAATAAAATTATAGATCTAATTCAAATATATCATACAACTTGGAAAATAAATAAGAGTCTCATTATTATCCATTAAAGTTCAGAATGAAAATAAAAACGTATATATAAATCAGAATTTTATTAAAAAAATTATACTTTACAAATTACAGCACACACACAAGATGTTGCGATAAAACATATTGTCTAGCATGTGACGGTGATATTTTGAAATAATCCAAAGCCAGAGACTGCTATTATTACTGGAAGAACAGTCTTCAAAGTTATTATTAGTAGATCTGGTTGTATCAAAGGTTTGTAACAGATATTAGTGGATTTCTTTTCTCAGAGCATTAATGAAAATTTAACTTGCAGTTGGCATGGCATTTACCGAAACCAATTCAATTTAGCTATATAGATTTAATCATTTATAGAAGAATGCTTAATAACACATCAGAAAAAATATTGTGCTTCAAGGAACTAATGCCCAAATACAGTATTCGTATAATATTTTCTGAGAAATATTTTTGTCTTCTTTTATTTTAAGCAAGAAATAAAGATTTTCATTGATTATTGAAATGAACGTAAGAGAGTTAGGCTGCAGATATTATCAGTCTCATAATAAGATTATTAAAAGTCTGATAAGATCACACACCCAAACATTAAATTTAGTCGATAACGTTTTCATCTAAACTATAATTTCCCCTGCCTTTAACAAAAAGAAAATATTTTACAATGTAAAAAATAAAATTTTCTTCCACTTTCTTTAACTCTTATTTCCTTGTACGTTATTTTTTCAGTTCAGAGTGACCTAAAAATAAATTTCCGAATAATAATTATTTAATAAAATAATAATTATTTTTCGAATGAGTTTCTTCATTGTAATATTTATGAATTTAAAAGATATTTTTCTAAGTAGAGTAATAATGAAGTTAAAATCTGTACTAGTCTAAAAAAATTTCACTTGAACCTGAAAATTAATTTTTTAAATAAAACTCAAATCTATATAATTAAATAATCATCGTAAAACTGAATTTTTGATTTGATCTGAAAGATAAAACAATAAAAATAATGTATCATTTTCATATACCTTAAAATGTGCATTATTTTTTGAAAAAAATTTAATTTTACTCAATTTTTATAAAGGTAAAATGAGTAAATGGAGATTATTAATATGAAAAAAGTTTACACTAGTATCATAAATCTTGTTGAATGAGGGTAAAATGTGTTGATTCAAGGACACTCTTCAACTATATATAAATAGATGATTTTCTTAGAATCTTCGGAATTCCAAATTCCAACACACACAGTGCGAAAAAAAACCTACACCGCAATTCTTCCACACGTTTAAATGTGTGTTTTCTGCTTATGGGGAAGTCCAAGGCCAACGTAGAAATACGTGTGAAACTCTCAAAGTGTTAAAATGACTCAAATACGTAATTTTAAAATTCGCAATTGTAAAAAATTCTTACGTAATACAGAAAACTGGATATTATTTTTAAAATCAGCATGAGAAATATCATATAATTTACATAAATTTATGTAAAACCCAATCAAAATATTAAATTTTGCAGGCCTGTGTTATCATTAACAAAACTTACTAATTGACATTTTTTGGTGTAATTGCACTGGACTGTAAATATCAAATGTATTGCATCTACCTAAGGGTCAATTGTAGCCTAGACAATTCCCCTGCATTTTTGATATCAACGGACAATAAAGTCCTTTTATGTTAAATAATACGATATTTTTTTTCCATTAAGACAATTTAACAGCTAAAAATTTTATAAGTTTCAAAGAAAAATATTTGAATTATATAATTCTTGACATCTTTTAATAATATAAAATGAAATAATATAAATAGACATAATGTAAAATTGAAATTACATTTGGTCTGAATTATTTATTCCTTGAGGTTAAAATTTATCTGCAAAAAAATGTTTAGGACGATTTCTTCCAGAACACCAGAAATTGAATAAATAGGAGTTTATTACATTTATTTTATTCATTTTTTGATGAAAAACAATAACAAAATTTCCATTCGTATACTGTTGCATTGTAAACACTGTTTTTAATATTTAAATTTTTAAAAAAATCACTTTTTTCTGAAAATATCACCCATTGTTCTAGATATTCAATGCAATCTATTTAAATCCTAAAGGATAACTGAAGAAACCTTTAGTTGCGATAATTTTTAAAGCGAGATTTTAATTCATAAACACAAAATATTCTTTCTAGCTTTTGTAACAGGATTACATTCAATTAAGTGAAATGGACTTATCAGTGATTGCTCTTCAACTCAGAAAAAAAGAACCAGAAAATAAGTTCCTCAAAGCTACAGCCTCTACTCAAAAACCCGCTAATGTCTCTCGTTTCGGTATCATTTCATCTGTTTTGCCAAAACATGATGTTCTTTATAAAAAATGAGATTGTAAAGATTTCTGGTTTTGAGTTATTATTTTTATTTAATCCTTTTGTACTATTTATAATGTTTATAAAAAGGCCTGGAAAATTTTTTATTGTCCTGTGGTAAACAGTTTACAATGAAGTTTATTGAATCTCTGTTTTCGAATAGAGGTACATGGTGCTACAAATACACACCGAGGTTGAAAGCGCTGCCTATTCTATGAAATAGCTATTGGTTATTTCTAGTTATACTATGTTATTTCAAATTATTCTATGCCTTCTGGCATTCTATTACATGTATAATATGTTTCGAAAATCTTGTCGAAGCAAGATGAAAATGTGCAAAATGTACTTACATCGCGTGAAAATATATTTACGAGTCAGGTGAGTTTCAATCGAACACTTAAATGTCTAGTAGTACCTTCTTTACTCTTCATTTTTTTAAGCCAGAATTAATGCAGTGATCTGAATACAGAATTTTAGTGTATGTATGGTGTACATGCTTTCGAAAACTATTGAGACATTTCAGATTCACATAGTTCAGATGAATATCTAAATATTATTAAATAAATTAAAACGAAACTTCTTTTCTAACTCTCCATTTTAGATACTATGTTAGTATGATAATTTTTGTGCAATTCGAGAAATTTCTTTTCGTAAACTGTAAGTGTAAGCATGTTACAAAATGGTGTTTTGCAATAAAGGAGATGAAATCATTAATTGAAAATAGCGCAATTATTCTCGACTTGACGCCTGTTTGAGACTGATAATTTGCTTACGAAATAATTCCGTACGTAATACTTGAACAAATTTTTTTTTGGATCCTTTCACACTTACATCACTTTTCCAGGCATAGTTTATAAATTAAAGGAAAGAGAAATGAGAGTGAATGAGAAATGACAAGAAATGTGAACGACAGTGATTTGAGAGTTCGACCACTATTTTAATTAAACCTTTTTCTATATATAATTTTCTTCTTTTTGCAAACACCATACATTTTCAAAACCCTGTTAATTTCTTTAATTTAAAGCTTGGACTTTCTTGTCCATGCTGGTAATAGAAAATAAAAGTTTTTATCTTTTGAATGTACTAGGAAATAAACGAAGTGGTACCATTTGCTTCTGATTTGGAGGTTTCAGCGCCATCTGTTAACTGTATGAATATATATTGGATTTGGAAACAGGTCGAAGGAACACAATAATCAGAATTATACATTTCAATTATAGGACAGCAGGAGAATCGATATTAAAATTGGAGAAAATTTGTATTGTCATTTCCTTTATAAATTTAATTTAGTTATTGGCATGAATAAGGAAAAAATTATTGATGGAATAACAAATCTCTGTGTTCAAGGTGATAGAACTGCTATTTTAAGTGAAAACGTTGTAAGCATCATTTATAAGAGGTATTATACGCTGATCAATAGCACGTTTGTGTAATAAAAGGCAGACACCATATTCACTTTTTTACTCTTTGGAAAAAATGGAATTCGGAGAAGGAAATATCTAAATATTTTGGAAAATTTGATGATTGAATTTCAATAATATATAAAATAATATTGTGCGTATTATGATTAGTTAAACAAATCTAATTCTTGAAAATTGTATTTCGAATTGATTTAGACGTTGTCATTTAGACTTTCAGAAATGATTAATAGATGGCAGCCCTAGCAAAATGTTTTTCTAATTAAAATCCACTATATTTCCGTTGTTTTTACAACCAAATTGATTTCATCACGAATAGGATAAAAATTTGCATCAAGTGTCGCCGTATAAAATTTTAGTTTGGAAAATTCGTTATTCGATTTTATTGCAAGTGGAAATTACAATACATAAAGATACAAAATTTTTTAGTGTTAATATTATTATCGGATCTGAACTGGGTGTAGACATTCTCATCTATTTACATTTTCTGCCTCCATTTCTTTCTCTCAATGTTACATTTTCGTAAATTAGAGTTCACATTTCACAAAATTTATCAAGCTAAAGATACGAAAGAAAAATGTTTTTATAATCCATTGCAATTAGACCAAAAAATGTCAGATAGTGTTTTTTTTGGAAATGATGACACAGACCTGCGAAATTTGACTTTTTGATTAGGGTTTACATAAAATTATATAAATTGTATGATATTTGTCAAGCTGATTTTATAAATAATATCCATTTTTCTGTCTCACGTAAGGACTTTTTACAATTGCGAAATTTAAAATTTCGTATTAGAGTAATTTATAAAATTTCTCGAATAAACAATTTACAATATATATTTATTTCAATAAAATTTACTTACAAAAATAATTCTAAAAATTAAACAATGATCAGATATATGTATCTAAAAAATTATTAAAAATTAATGAAAATTTATCTTACTTTCTCTTCAAAGGAATGCTTATCTACTTCAGATTTTGAAACTGGATCATTGTTTTTTAAGCCCCTATATATTCATATTCCAGTGTCCATGTTATCGCTTTACATGTATTTTATATTTTCTTGAAATATCTCACGCATTTCTTCACAGAGTACCAGTGGATGCCGCCCATTAGGGCTGCAGAACTGCAGTCCCTCAATGAAATTATTTTAAATGCTTGTATTTTCGTTTTTGTTCTAATTGGCTTACTTTTCAACTCTGAGAGATCAATAATCAACGAAAATGGCAAAATGGAATTAAGAAACTTAAAAAGAAGACGGAAAATCAATCAAGAATTAAGAGAGAGACAGACCAGACATTCTTAGAGTTCTGCCCCTCCTAAGGAGCAAAATTCTGGCACTGAGCAACTCGGAGCGCTTAATTGGAAGAAAAAATAACCCTTTCACCCTCTGCTAACCAGAGTGAAATTTTCGGCCCTTATATATAGGATAGAGTTTGACGATTCTTATTGATCTCTAATATATTTTAAATCTGTTATAATATGAGTAGACCTCCCCTATGTCATTCCTATCTTCTCACTGTCTAATTTTATTTTATAGAAGATAATCTTACCTGATAGTACGGAACAGATTTCTTTGCATGAAAAAAAACTACAGAATGAAAATATTTGAAATCGTTTTGTCAAGAAAGAACGGACTGGGAGAAATTTCCAATAAAAAAAAGATTTTATTGAATGAATTGAGAAATGTTAGAAGGTAGACTCAGCCTTTTGTATCTGTGTAAGAGATTTAACATTTAGTACTATATATTCAAAATTTTATCGAAGTATAGAATTAATTAAAAAAGTAAGAGTTTCACTAGATATAAGCATCAAGTCACTGTCTCCACTGTTTGATGGAGGATCACAATTTCATTTTAATTACAAGCAGGAAATAATTTATTTTCCTATCAATCCAAGGAATATGAAATTTGCACTGTTTCTATCCGAAGTTTTTGCTAAAATTTGTATTTGTCTTTTGCTTCCTATTTGACTATTTCATGTTGTTTCATGTACTTTTTGTCATTTTCTTTCTTCCGTTTGGATGTTCAGAACTTTTGATTTTACTGTTTCTTTTCTGCATGCAGAGTAATTGAGTTTTATTTTGATGTTTCCTTTTTCCGATTTGATATTTTTTTGTACTCCTTGGTGTCCGGGTCAGTCTTTTACACTATCTGGCAAATAAATAATTCAATCGCAAAAGTTTAAGGATACCAACTTTTCTGTACCAATGAATCAATAACAATTAATCTTAGGAGGAAAACAATATTAACAATATTTCAAATTCTTATATTTCGAAAGATTTTTTTTAATAATTCAAAGGATATTAATTTAGCATTGTGTGGATACCAAATTTTCTTTACCACTAAATAAATATCAATTAATGCTATAAGCAAATCAAAACTGGTCAAGCTTAATGGATAGACAGTGTTTCCGCATATTAATGCGTAGAAAATCATTTGTTTTCATAATAACCCGTCAAAAAATATATATGCTTTGTTCTTATCCTAAGAATGAATTAATATTGAATTTCCCATATGAATCTTCTGAAAGCAAGTCATAATTTGCTGTTGTCGATTTTTCATTTGTTCATGAACGAAAATATTAACTCTAGTTTATTCGACATTGTTCGCTTCTCTTCCTCAAATATCTCATTTAATCTTTGAACACGGTGTTTGCTTCATCAACATGATTTCCCTTATCTGCAGTATATTATCCGCCGTAGAAGCAAATTTTTGTACCCCGTTCCCGCAACGGGCTATTCAAATAGTAGATAAAGATATGGCAAAAATTTGTGAGTGTCATCATTACGCCCCTTCCCTTGTACAGGTCGTGCCCCCCCCCGTTGGGCAAAACATGTCCTCCCGTCTCACGAACTCTAACGCCACTCCTTCTCGCGATAAAATAGCCCGTTCTTCTATGAAAAAAATTGAAAAACCAAGAGGACTGAATTCTGTTTAGGATATAAAATCGGCGAAACTTCTGTGCAGTGGCCACTATCCAATGCAAGGAAAATTGATTACTCAAAGGGGTGGACGCCGTAAAGGGGTTTCGTGTTTGTATTACAGTTTGATATTGGCATTAAAGAAGTCCTAATTCAATATTTCTCTTAGAACGAATATTTCAGAATAGTCTAAAAAAATGTGCTATATTCAAAAAATTTTGGTTTTTTTTCGGATAGAATTTATAGGACTTGAATAGCCCCGGCGTCAGGGCCATTTTATGCATTGGGCTAATTGGACTGTAGCGCAGGACGGCCATTGATCCAAAGGCGCCTAAAAATTTACAATACTGACTTTATTTTAATGTTGAACCAAAAATATATTTAATTATAATTTTCAATATGTTAAAAGTAAAGATATTATTAGGGGTTGCAACTAGAGAGTCATTGATTTTGTAGTATTAGATAAACATGTATATATAAAAAATATTCATGCAGAGGCAATTAGTGAGAAAAATCTTAAATTGTACTTACAATAGAAGTTACCCACAATATGGAAGCTCACTTGTAAAATACTGTTTTGACAAAACGTCGATTTTCAAAATTATGAAGTTAGAGAACAGGTTTTCTTTGGATCTGAAGGCGGCGCCAATATTACTCGATCCCAAAGCGCTAAAATTTGTTAAGACGGCCCTGCCCGAAGTCGTTAACCCTTCATTCTCCTTCATTCTTCGATCTCTCTCTATTGTTCTCTCTGCCTCCTGTGCAGCTTGAAGTTCTCTGGTGTTCACAGCGACCTCTGCTGGTTCATAATTAGCTCGTGGTCCACAAATGTTATATGCTCGATGAAAGAGGGAAATTATCGCTGCATTAAAAATGTTAAAATTGCCCTTTAATTTGTGTGCCTAATCATTCGCTTTTGTCAACGCCTTCTTTAGGTGATTTTTTAATCCAATTTTATTCATGCCGAAAAAGAAAAAAAAAGTGCATTGAATGCCTTTCCAGAAAACTGTTATTCAGTTCGATAGTTTTCTGATTTGTAAAACGGATTTGAAATGTATACGGACTTTTCACGCTCGATATTTTTCGTACGTAAGGTATTTATCTTTAAATTAATATGAAAGACCTCATACAACTCAAGATAAGCCAGGCTGCAGGTCATGGGAACAAGGCTTTATATAGAATGCAGTGCTGTTAAGAATCCGCTATTTCACAGGTTTTAGACAGTTTCGCAATAAGAGTTGGCGCCAGTTGGTGTTTTGGGGCCAGGGCCCCCTTGTCGGGGATGCTGTGGCCTCTGTCGGGGCAATTTTTGTACCCCGTTCACGCAACGGGTTATTCAACTAGTAGAGAAATAAAGATCTGGCGAAAATTTGAGAGGGTAAACATTACGCCCTTCCGCTTGTACTGAAGGTGCTGTCCCCCGCTGGGCAGACCATACCTCCCCGTCGGACGAAATTCTAACGCCAATCTTGTTCGCGTTAAAAGAGACTGTTCGTCTATAAAAACAATGAAAAAACTAAGTGGATTGAATTAGTATTATAGTTATATATTATATATTATTAATATATATTATATATTATTAATATATATTATATTATATATTATTAATATATAAAATTGGTGAAACCTCTGTACAGTGGCCACCATCCATTCCAAGGAAATTTGATTACTCAAAGGGGTGGACGCTATAAAGAGGTTTCGTGTTTGTAATACAGTGCAATATTTGCATTAAACAAGTCCTAAATCATTATTTCTCTTAGGACGGATATTTGAGAATAATCTAAAAAAATGTGCTTTATTCCAAAAATTTTCGTTTTTTTTTTAATACTATTTTTGTTTCCTGGATATTTCAGTTCTTTCCGAGAGAACATTTTCGTTTTGTTTCATTTTCCTCTTTTATACTCTAAAATAAATTCTTAATAATTTTGTCGGTAAATGTTGAGGAATGGGCAATCAAATCATCTATTTCTCCTAAAGTCTGTTGAGCTGGAAGTTTGTCTTGCTGACAATCTCAACACATTTCTGTAGCTTCCTTGTCAGACTCCGAATCAGTACTTGAAAGGCACAAATGATCTCTTGTACGTTCAACCCGTATAGAAGTGGAAGTTTAGTTTTCTTTTCTTTTCTCATCGGAAAAGGTATGATCAATTTTTATTTGATTTCTTTATTTCGGATCGTTTCCCCTTTTATCTTAAGAAAAGTTCAAAGTCAATGTGATGAAAGGAATGTATTTCTATGAAGTTAAATGCGTGACCAAACCAGGCTCTCAGAGAGGTTTGAGAGGACATTCCAGAAGTTATTTTAACATTATGAGTCAAAAAACCTCAGTCAAACAAAAGTGACCTTTTAGGAAATGCCCACAGTGCAGGAATGGAAGCTTAGGGTAATTTCACTATATATAATTTTCAATCGCTTCTTTCAAAACAAAACTACTGTAACTTTCATTGTCAATGAGTTTCGCGAACATCTTGAAAATTTCGAATCTGCTACTTCTTACCTAATACATTCTAATTTCTCATTTTGAAGTTTTAATAAGTGCAAACGATTACTATAATGTGATGCACTTTCGAGGAAAAAGTAGCCACCCAGCATTTTTCTGCGATCGTTGATTGGACATTGAAAAAAAGTTACCAATCTTCAGAAAATAACGTATACTAAAAGATTCTATGATTAAAAATTTCATAATGGGTCATCTAAATACTTAACAATGCACTAACTTCAAAATTTTCAATAGCAATACTTATTTTTGATGTCATAAATAAATTTCTCAAGAAAAAATACCCCAAAATAAACTTTGGTTGCTAGGTCATAAATATATCGAAAGATATTCGATATTTTGTGTTCTGAATGAAAATTGGCTCGTCTCCATGATTTGATAGAGAAGTTCTCTGCTTCCAGTTATGTGCCAGTTATAGTACTTTAAATTATTGTGCACTTTGAATGTTCTTTTCAAAGTAATGATATACATTTCACAATCGGTTAAGTGTATTAAAGAGAAAATTTAATATAATTTCAAAACTTCTTGAACGAATAAGCTGACATTTTTCATGGGCTTATGAAATTGCATCTGCTTCTATTACTGTTAAAATTTAGAAGTGTTGCTATTCAAAAATATTTCAACACCAATTTTTATAAAATAACTCATGTGCTCAAAATTATTGTTAATGAAAAGTAAGAGTGTAAAATGGGCAGAATACTTCTTACTACTACGTCAAAAAATTATATGTCAATAGTAATATTATTTCTCAAGATACCAATAAAAATTCATAATCAAATCATGGATATCAAAATAAATTAAGTCATTGACTGGAATTACCTAAAATTTGCTTAAAAATCGTTTAAAGGGTCGATAAAAAATAATTAATGCTAAAAATAAAAGAAGAAATGTCAATATCAGAATCCTAAGAAACTAATAATATATTATAATGGTTTCTTACATTTACCATTACTTTTATTTATTCATTTTTTTAACCATCTATTGTATATGTTGTTAATCTACGAATGGACTTTTCTTAACCGTAGTAGGCTGTTGTCTGACGCTACAAGATGCTTTCCTATCTTTCAAATACGTTAGTAGATGGAAGCCTCAAACATATTTTAGACAAGAAAGTATTTTTTTTACACTTAAAATGTACGTATGCGACTAGTTGATAATATTGCATGTTGGAAATATGTAACATATGCACTGCAGATTTAAATAAACTATGTACATTTCAGAATTGAAAACGATGCAGAAAACTATTAAAAAATTTTGTTTTCTTTTTTGGCGAAAAAGAACAGAAAAATCTTACGAGGGAGTTCAGAAAATCAGAAGAAACGAAGCAGAACTAATAAGAAAAGTGGCAACAATAAAGGAACTAAACAACCTGACAACTGAATGGAGTGAATTTACCTGATATCACGAAAATAATGTGCCAAATGATTTACCAAAATGAAAACTAAAAAATAATTATAATAATTACGTATCTTCATTTGTAATTACCTAAACTATTGTTAATAAGTTGTTTTAAAAGTTTTATAGGAAGATAAAATGATCTTAACTATATATCTTTGAATCTGTTTTTTTTAATAATTACTTCATATAATTGAGACAAGGAAACAAAAAAATAGTACTCTTTAACTAAATATTTTTCTGTAAGTTTTCAAATGATTAAAATTAGAAGAAATTAAATTCTACACATAATGTCAATCTATGTTTCATATTCTTTTCTGATTTACAACTAAAATATGTAACTCACAAGAGATTTTTTTTCTTACTTCCACAGATTAACCAAAAATAACTCTAGGGGGCTCTCCCCCTCTGCTCTCTAAAACTCGCCAACTCCCAGGAGGATTGCATTGCAACCCTCCCAGGTTTGCTATGCAAACCCTGCTCGCTTCGCTCGCCACAGTGAAGACACTGCATGTCCTAGCACAATTATTTTAAAATCTTTATATATAATATATATGAATCAGCTTTATTTTGCTTCTGATGCTTTAACTTAAATCAGCACAGAATGAAATATTTTAGCCTCAAAAAAGATATTTTTCTTCAAATAAAGCTTTCAACGAAAATTATTAAAGTGTATAAATAAAGAAATAAGAGTTGCAAAATTAAAACAAATATAATTATTCTAAAAATTAATTCTAAAAACAAATTATATTTATTATTATTAATAAAGAGATTGTCTTGTGGCATCTTAGCACTATGAACATAAAAAAAGACAATATTATAATTAAATAAAAATCTTAAGCTGTTTCCTTTTAATGCTTTTACCTTAATCAAGAAGGAATCATTTTTTTTGTTCATGAACCTTACTCTACCTTATTTGAAGGTACGATGCGTTCAAATAAAACCTTATTTGTAGGCACTGTGTGATGTAATAGAACGTTATTTGTAGCTCTGTGCGATAGAATAGAACGTTATTTGTAGGCACTGTGTTATAGAAAAGAATGCTATTTGTAGGCACTTTGCATTAGAATAGAACGTTATTTGCAGGTACTTCACTGCCAGATGAAACTTTAATTGCAGGTACAATAGTAACGGATAAAATGTTATGTTTACAAATCATTCTGTTAAGCCAGTGGCGCCATCTGTTTATGAATTAAAGAGGACATTGTTAAAAAATTATATTTATAATAATGAATTTTAAATTAAATACTAAAATATGGAACATAATTTTAAAGATGACAGAATTTTAGATTGAGGGGAAGGATTGATAAAATTTATTTGCAAGTTTTTGATTCAAACTTTTTTAGATAATTCCAAGTCGCTGATTTTAATTATCTTGACTTTGACCTGAACGTTCTCTGGCTTTCGCAAGCCATCTCCTTTATTTCTAACTAATCTCCTTTAAATCATTTCATCCAAAGTTTCATTATATTGCAAGAAATATTGTTTCTTAAACTCATTTTTTTAGAGAAAAAGTTATTTTACACAGCAAAGAATATAGTAACAGGCTATTCCTATGGCGTTATGCCTAACATGGCGGACTTCCGGTTTGGTTTGGTAAAAGACGTTGCCATCGACAAAAGAGAAATTAACCCCCATTTTCCGCCACGTCCTTTTCCGTCTTAGCGTTTTATATATAGAGATTTTTCCCTACGTATCTTTAGCTTGAGACATTTTGTGAAATATGAACGCTACTTTACGAAAAATGTAACTATAAGCGAAAACAAAGTAGGCAGAAAATGTAAAGAAAGGAGAATTTCCACAATTAGTTAAGATCCGATAATAATTTCAACAGTATGAAAATTTTGTATTTTTATGTATTGTATTATCTATCCACTGGCAATAAACTCGAATAAAGAATTTTCTAAACTAAAATTTTATACGGCGAAACTTAATGCATATATTTATCCTACTCGTGATGCCATCTATATGCGATTTGGTTGTAAAAACAACGACAATACAATGGATTTCAATCAAAAAACATTTTTGCTTGGGCTGCCATCTATTAATCATTTCTGAAAATCTAAGTAATATAACATCTAGTGAATTTGAAATACAATTTTTTCAAAAACTCAGATTTGTTTGCAATATTTTTTTATATATTATTGAAATTCAATCATATAATTTTCCAAAATATTTGGAATATTTCCTCCTCAGATTCCATTTTTTCAAAATTAAAAAAGTGAATATCGTCACCTTTCTTTCTCAAAACTTGCTAATGATCAGCGTATAATACCTCTTCAACATGATACTTACAAAGTTATCACTTGAAATAGCAGTTCTATCACCTTGAGCACAGAGATTTTTAATCCATCAATAATTTTTTCATATTTATGTGAATAAATAGGAGTTAAATTTGTAAAGAATGTCATGCAAATTTTCTCCAATTTTAACATCGATTCCCTGTTGGCTCGTATGTTGATATGTATAATTCTGATTATTGTTTTCATTTCGACCTATTTCCAAGCGAATTTATTCCTTACAGCTAACAGATGGCATTGGAACGTCAAATTAGATTTAATTAGTACCACTTCGTTTTATTTCCTAGTACCTTCAAATATAACGACTTTTATTTTCGTTTACCAGCCCGGACATAAAAGACCAAGCTTTAAATAAAAGAAATGAAAAGCTACGTGCTTTTGCTGCTTAAAAAAATTATATATAGAAAAGATTTAGTAAAAGAAAATAGTGGTATAGATCTCAAAGAACTTTAGTTCGCATATTATGTTCATTTCTTCTTCCTTTAATTTATAAACTATATCTGGAAAGTAATGTAAAGTGTGAATAATTCCAAAGAAATTTTGTTCAATTGATATGTACTGAATTATTTCCTTAGACAAATGCTGAACTCTAACAGGCGTTAAGTCAAGGAGTACTTGCTATATTCAATTGATGATTTCATTTTCGTTATTTATAAAACACCATTTTAACATGGCAGTCAACGGACCACGAAAAGAAAATTATAAATTCACAAAATTATCATACTAACATAGTATGTAAAATTTTTTGAGTTAGAAAGAAAAGGAGTTTCGTTTTAATTTATTTAATAATATTTAAATATTCATCTAAAATTTGAATCTAGAAATGTTTCAATATTATTCGAAATCATGTGTACCTTGCACAAAATAAATTCTGCATTCAGATCTGCATTAATTCTGGCTAGACATTTAGGTGCTCGATTAGTAATTTGACTCTTAAATATATTTTCACGCTATGTAAATGCTTACTTTGCATCTTGCTTTTCGAAACATACATTATACATGCAATCGTATGCAACAACATAGCATATTTTTGAAACAACACAATATATACCTTGAAATGGCAATTTCATAGCGTAAGGTAATTTCAATCTCTGGTGTGTATTTGGAACACCGTGTATCTCTATTCGAAAACAGAGATTCGAAAGATTCTTCATTGTAAAATGTTTGCAAAGACAATAAAATATTTTACTATCCTTTTTAAATAGTAGAAAGAATTAGATACAAATAATAACTTAAAACCAGAAATCTTTACACTCCCCATCTTTATATGGAACATTATATTTTTTGGAAAACAGATTAAATGAAACCGAGCAGGAGACATTAACGGGTTTTAGTAGGTTCTGTAGCTTTGGCTTCTTTTTGTAGTTCGGTTTTTCACAGGTTGAATAGCAATTACTTATAAAATCCATTAAACATAATTGATTGTAATCCTGTTACAAAGTTAGAAAGATATTTTATGTTTATGAATTAAATCTCACTTTAAAATTAAAACAACTAGAGGTTTCTTCAGTTACCTTTAAATTTAAA
Organism: Araneus ventricosus; assembly: GCA_013235015.1. Taxonomy (NCBI): domain Eukaryota; kingdom Metazoa; phylum Arthropoda; class Arachnida; order Araneae; family Araneidae; genus Araneus; species Araneus ventricosus. The sequence goes on along the minus strand of BGPR01020586.1, from coordinate 375 downwards.
TAGATTACATTGGGCCAGAACCCTGGTGTTAATTTCCAAGAAAGTATTTTATTACTAAATTTTTCAAATATAAAAAATATATTTTACAATGCACCAGTATACGAATGCAAATGTTTTATCGTTTTTGAACAAAAATAAATAAAAATATTTAAATAATTAAACTTCTAAAATTCAATTTCTGATATTCTGGAAAAATTTGCCGTACATTTTTTTGCAGATAAATTTTATCTTCAAGGAATAAATAATTCAAATAAAATGTAATTTTAACTTTTTTATCATGCAGAAAAGAAAGTTGTCACGAGATAATTCAAATATTTTCAATATTTCAGAGTGTTTAGTAAAATTTTAACTGTTAAGTGATCTTATTAGAAAATA
>BGPR01020585.1:0-27703 GCA_013235015.1 Araneus ventricosus | reverse complement strand
AAATTTGACAAATACCTTGAAATACTTTTGCGGAAACATTGTTTTTCACATGTAAACAAGTATAAAGAGGTAATGGAGCTTCACCATGATCAATCTTCTCTCTTTGGTCTGATAAACGAACTTGTTGTCTCTAATGGAATATAAACATCAAATAAACAAAAATCGTAAACAGTATACATATATTTATAAAACCAGCATTTTAAATTTAGCATGCCATTATTATGAATCTCACAATTAAAAGAAGTTGAACATAATGCCAAGAAAAAAAAATCACATTACGGCATTTTTAAAAAAATAATATGCAACAATGGCAAAAGAATTTGTGATAATTTCAAATGCTAGAAATGTAGGCAGCAAAGAGTAGTAAACATTATGCAAGAAACTTTATACCTATAATATAAAGAAATTATTTTTACAATATTCGTTTTAAAATATATTTAATACCTCTCATGACTATAATAGTCTTCAGGATATTCAGGGATATATAGTCTTCAGGATATCATACTATAATCCCATGACTATATATGATCAGAGAAGTCATGATTTCATTTAAAAAATCCAGAAAACCATACGGCGTGAAAATTTGACATGATTTCAAATAACACAGAATACTGATATGATTCATATTTCTATACATGCATGTATACAGGTGAATTTTTACACTATTTCATTAGCAAAGCAAAAAATATAAATATATTTACTAAAAAGTTAACTCACTCTCATTAAAAAAGTTATTTACCTTTCTGGTTTCACAACATTTGAAAAAATAATAAATTATTAAATTCTGAGAATAGCTGCAGTTACAGTTTTCTTTCTAAACCGCTGAAAGTAGAGTATGATGAGCAGAACACTTTGAAGTATACACTGGTTTTCCATTTAAGCCTTCTCTTATGCGTATAAACAGGCAAACACAGAAGTATGCTTATTAGCAGGTGTTGCAGATGAGCTAACAGGAAGAGAATGGTTCATGCAATTTGAAGAGCTTCAGTAAGCTGTCCAGCTGTTCAATAGGTTATCCCTACAATCTTTATCAAGAGTTAAGAAGGATTTTATTACCCCAAAACTTCACAATATTCCAGATGCAGAATAAATTATGTATTAATGAGGTTTACGATATAAATTATCTAACTTCACCACTTCTTTAAACTTTGGATAGTCAAAAATTTTTGAGTTTATATAATCTCTAAATAATTTCTATATTTGTTGTAAAACAAAATTTGAAAAAGTTAGTAAGTCCACATTTTACAAATCTGGAATTTCTAAATTTGTGAAAGTAAAAAAAAAAAAAAAAAAAATCAGAATTTTGGCTATAAACAGATCACAATAATGGCCATCAAATGCCAAAATTTCATATGAGGAATGATTAATATTTCTTACCAAAATACTCTGCTATTAAGCAGAAATTTTATAAAGAAAGATATGACAAGAAATAATTACTTGACATTTGCAATCTTTTATACACTTTATAACAAATTAGTAAACACAAAAAGTAATTCATTAAAAAGTTGATAAAATGAAATCTCTAGACATCTGAGAATAAAAATTAAATAGAAAAAAACCTATACCTCCAGTATACTGAAAATAATTTTACTACATTTTCAAAATATATTTATAGAAATACACTTCATGACAGTAATATGATTTCCTACAAATTTTGAAATAAAAATTGTTCTGATATATTTTGAAAAACTAAACCAAATACAAAGCATTTAAATGAATATAATTTATCTTTGCTTTTTATACTGTTAATCAAGTTTTCTAAGTGAAAAAATATTCTTATACCACTCATTAGGAATTCACAACATACTATGCATATGTGATAAAAAAAATTATGCAAATTAGCAATATTTTCTATGAAAACAAAACATCAAAGGTAATATAAATACATCAATTAATATGTACTTACACCTTTAAGCAAGGTATCGCCCAATAAATGTCCAAAGAAGTCTGTAAAACTAACAGGTTGGCCATTTTTATGCTTTTGTTTTATATCTGATATGTAGCGATACATGGACCTTGGACTTAGCAGCCAAAATGGGCTATGACGAACACTTGTTTTCAACTCATCTAACAAGTCACCTGGTTTTTTAGAGGGGAAGTCAGGATGGGAATACAGTGTTGACAAGTACCTAGAAGAAAAAAAGAATTTCATTAATGCTACAATGAATGTTAATAAATACCATTAATAATAAGAAAAAAAACCCACAGGAATATAGATAATTTAGAAAAAGCCAATAATTAATTTGTATAATCCCAAGTAAGGTAAATATTACAGATAGCTTAATTGCAGGTTCTTTATTTAAAATTTAATTATCTTTTGCTTAGCTCACATTGAGAATATTATACTCAGTAAAGTGGATTTTCAAATAACAAAAATTATAATAAGCATTAAAAATAAATAGCCAAAGAAACTTAATAAAATGATAACTTTATAATATGATATGTGTAACAATACTTAAAAACAAAATATTTTAAAAGCTTGATTTTAGTATTTTAAGTGAATGTATAAAAAAATATTGTAAAGATCATCCACATTGCAGTGTAAATACTATTTCTTTATTAATCTGAGTGCATTTTAAGCTTGAGCAAACTCATCAGAAACACAAATGAAAATAATAAGAAAATTTATAGCTACAGGATCTACGTAACAAAGAAATACATGTAAATAAAATCACTTTCAAATCACAATCAAAAGTTTTTAAATAAGGGGATATAGTACAACAACAAAAAGATCTGTTAATTTTACAAAAACAAAAATATTTATACAAAAAAATCGATAAAACTGATTTGATGGATTGTTAATTGATTGTTTCATACATAATTCATCTAAACTTTTACTGTTTAGAGATCCTCTAAAATGAGAAAAGATTTTTTATCCAAAATACTTCTAATTTCCTTTATCTAAAATTGAAAAATAAATAAGGAAATGAAGACACACAAACTTTAATGAAATTTTTTAAGTCATGAGAATTTTCCTAAGAAGTCTTGTTTATAAATATTAAAGAATTTCAAAGACAAAAGCACTATAAAAGTTTTGGAGAGTTCCAAATCCCAATTTAAACAGTGATTTCTTTTAAGACAACCAGACATCTCACCAAGCAGATCCGGATAATCCAGCAACATATGTAGCACAGTCAAGTAATTTAGTATCGGCAAGAGCCTTCATAGCACCACTGAGAGCAGTCATAGCTCGAAACCCACCACCTGATCCAATAACACCAATTACTGGCACCTATAGGAAATATTAAAGACAGTTTAATTTCACAGAAAAATTCAATGTTTTGGGAAAATAAATTTAATATTAATTATCTGAAAGCTTTATTTTTTTTAGGCTATCTTCATTACATTGTCATTTATTTCAACAATTAACCCTTTGAGGATGGACGCAAGCTCAACACTACGAAGCAGCTGGCACACCTGTATGACAGTCACCCTCAAAGGGTTAGTATCATTTAATATAATGCCATTAAAATATTCAAGGCAAAAAATTTTTAAAAATTCAATCGCTTGAAAAGACATATGTTCAAAAACAATATAAAACTCAATATGCAACACATCTTGTTTTAAATATGTGGAAAATTAAATTGTAATTTTTTGGCATTTTTTCACTCACTTCGCTATCTTTTAGAGGAGCATTTTCAGGGAAGAATGACTTCAAAGATTGTTTCACAACATTCCTTCTTTTCTTTCTGAAATCTTTTTCTTTATTGCACAGTGATAGTCCATAGCGAAGATCCGGATTATCACTAAAGAAGAATATCTCATGATGAAAGTAGAATTTTTTTTTAATACAAGCATCAACACAAAGTTTTTAATGAGCAGGAAATATGGATGAGCATGCTACTGATGATTTTCATAAATTACAATATTCAGGATATCACTCCTCTTCTATCATTTATAATTGGTTTCTAACTTTCTCTATAGGTGTGAAATAAAATTATCCAACATATCACAATATTTGAGAAGAATTACTATCTTAAAATTGGATAATTAATAAAACAGCAAAATAAATTTACCATGAAACATGAAATAAAACCTGTCATTTATACAAATAATGTAAAATTATTTACAAATACTTACTCAACTTCTAAAAGTAGTTTTAAAATTATTTCTGTTACCTATAAAAAAGAAAAAAAATATTTTACTTTATCAATGTTCTGCATTATCTTTAAATATGAAGATAATTTACAAACACATATATTTTCAAAGAATTTTTAGTATTTACTTCATTAAATTTAACTGTAAGTGAAGTTTCTTCATTGAAATTAAGATCAGTAAGTGATATTTTCTCAACACCTAGTTTTCGATCCACTGTATAGTTGGCATCCATTAAAGTTAATTCTGCAAAAGAAAATTAAAGAATGGAATAAGTGTTGAACAGTTGTTTCAAAGGTGAAGCATTGCATCAGAGCTTATTTGTAATTCATGCATAATTATAATTTTCAAGTAAAACGTCTACAAAAAGAATAAAGAGACAAAGTTAAAATATTAAAAGAATGTGACAATACAGTAAATTCTCGATTATCCAGCATTCAAGTATCTGGAAAGCTCAACTAACTGGCAAAATTAGAAAATGAGATTTTCTAAAAATTTTACATCCGCACGCCAAAATTTAGTATGCACACACCCATGTCGTTCCATTCATGCGGACAATTTATTTCTGGAATGCAACGTCCGCTCTGCACGGAGGGGAGAAGGGGGAAAAAAAGCAATATACAGTACTATGACGTACACAGACTTGTTTTATGAGGGGGAGGAGTGTTCAAAAGCAAAAGTGAGAACCGAAAAAATAAAAGGTCCTCAACTTTCGCTGAAAAACGAGACCTAAAAACAAAATTGACAACCAAAAAAAAAAAAAAAGGTAAAGGAAGCTCATGGGGGTTACTCCAGATTGGAAAGTCTCTTTCTTTTCCTTTATTTATTTACTCTCCAAATACCGGCAGATTGTTGATTCCGATTACGTAAGGATTGGAGACGCGCGTATTGCGCAATAACCCTTGTGATTTTTTAAAAAGATAATTAGTTTTGATATTCAATCTGGGATTTGTTTATGATCACTTAAAAGAGTTTTATTATTCTTGCTGAGTAGAATATTTTTCAGTTTCGTTGGCTATTTTCATATGTTTATATTTTTACAATCTATATATTTACGGTGAAAATTCGGCTACAGATCATATATATTTTTAAAAATCATCAATAAATTAAAATCTTCATAATATGTTTTGTAAAAAATCTAAAAAAAAAGGCTACCCCCTCTTTTTCCCATCACACTCAACTATCCGGACTTTTCAGGTATCCGGAAATCGGCGTTTCCTGAGCTAATTAGTTAAGCTTTTACTGTAATACTTCATAGACAAAAGTTGAAATTAAACCATGACAAATTTTCTATCCAGGAAAAAATGTTGTAAGGAAAAGATAAATAAATACATAAAGTCAAATGAAATTATATCCGTTTTATAAACTAAATATATATTTTAGGCATTATGTCTTGTTCACATTATGTCAAGTTGACAATGCGCAGAAAGCTAAGAATAATACATGTTTCTAAGAGTTTCAGGACTAGAGTAAGAATTTCATTAAATTAAACAATTTTCATTTTTTAATTCAGAACTTCATTACACATAATATCAATAACTTGCTATTAAAACCGATTTCTGCTCATTTACCTTTAAACACACCAAGATGATAACTAGACATGATGATACATCCTGCAACTTTTGCCATACTGTCAATTTGAGTTATTTACTAAGCAACGTTTGTAAACATTTACCTAATTCGTAAGATTTTTCAGGATCCAGGATAAATGTAAACTCTTCATTCCATGTAGGACTGGCAGTATTGTCAAAATATTTAGTTTTCTTTTTCCCATTTGGACTTCCAGGAATGTACAGAATCACATAAGGATCTGGTTTATCAACTAGGAAGAAAACATTTCAAATACTAAAAAATTATATATGAACAATTTGGGAATTTCGTGGGTACCAACAACTATTTTTTTATTATTTATTTCTAAATTTTAGTTATTTCAATAAATCTTCACTTAGTATAAAACTTTGTTCAGAAAATAAACAATTTCTGAAACTAAATTTATAATTCTATTTAGAAATCTTTAATTATTATTGTTAAATAAGACTGGTAAAAAACACTGCAAAAGTTTAATTATTCCTTTTATTGTGCATCACTGTAATCAAATGACAATTCATATGGAAAAAGTAATATATAAATAATAGTACGTAGTTTTTTAAAAAATTTTCTTAAATAATAACATTTTAAAAACTATCTAAATATTTTGAATATGGCTAACCTTAAGCCTTTATAAATGACTTCTGGAGATATTAAAAAAATATCATTAATAACCATTTAATTTATTTCTCATTTTGAACAAAAAAATATATTTTTGGAAGTTACATAAAAATTAAATATTTTATTTTACATGCCTTTGTCAGCTGATAATATACTTTAAAGGACTAACACTAAATTTTTTTGAGCTGGATGAGACACTGTATCCAAGGTACCAAAATACAATTATAATTTTTCAAGACTTTAAGATTTGTTCTGGGTTGGACATTCATTCTATTAAAAATAAAAAATATCGGTATTACATTCTTTCACTTAAAATAAATACCCCAATAAAACGGGTAGCAAGAAAATTACATATAGATTCACCCACAAAATTGTGATAAAACATTTTTGATAATTTTTAATTAGTAATAATTAAGACATTATTTAATGTTTTCTGGAGAGTGATTTTTGATATGTTAAATTTGCAGATGAAATTTTCTGTTTGAAATTCATAGATGTCCGTTTATAAAATTTGAACAAAGTAATGTGCAAAAATTTCAGTTTAATTCATGCTACCTTTAAAAAAAACCTTAAAACCCTTACCTTTTAAAAAAATGAATGGGTAATCCAGAAGAAATTAATAATTCGAGTTATGATTTGATTAAATCAATCAAATTATGATTCAAATTAGAAATTTCACCCACCACATTGTCCTAATGAATACTATTAATAAATTGAAATAAAATATGACATGAAATTTCAAGTATTACCAAATGCAGTACAATGGGAAGCCATTTCGGATAATGATTTTTTTCAGTTAAGCCATGAACATCTATAACTATTTTGTGTCTAATTGCAGTATGTAATTATGAAATGTTTTGCGTGTAAAACGAATTTAAAACACTCTTTGTAGGCTACGCTTATGTTCTTTCTTAAAGTTAACCCTCTTCGGGTACAATATTACAGGCGAGTTTGGGCACAATGTGCCTGACAGGTACAAATAAATAATATTGTAATTGATATTGTTAATACCCATTAATTTTAATTTTAGGATTCTAAAATTAATCACTGACATTCTTGGTGAGGGTCAAAAGAAAAAAGTGGGGATATCTTTTCAAAAAAAGTCTTGCCTTCGAGATTGTTTCCGTGCAGTACAGTAAACGTTTTTTTGGATTTGCGATTTCAGAGGCATTTCGGATAACTCGAGTTTCGGTTAATCCGAGATCGATTAACCAGGGTTTTGCTGGAATTCATTAGGAATGCTAATGTCAAAAATAATCTTACCTAAATCCCTAACCCATCCTTTTGTTATTTTATGAGCTTCAACCACAGTGACTTTTAATATATTACATACATCATTATGAACCTGCAAAAAGATACATACAGCAAAGAGTTAAGTATATAATGTTAATAAAATAGCAATTCTTAATTCATTTCAACAGAATTTTATATATCTTTAAAAAAATGTTAAAAATTAATAATATATGGTGAAGATATGTGCTATGAAAATATTCATGAAACACCAATTTTTTTGCACAACAAGGAAGCTTCAAAATGTTGATTTATAATCTCTGTTTATTACAATTTCTTTCAAAAATATTTTGTAGGCTCATGTTCCATTTTGACTTTTCATGAGGACATTTGAAAACAGACCTTCAATAAACTTAAAGAAGGACAAGCTTGAGACTTAAACCTGCCACTGACCATAAAATTGAGAATATGACATAGTGACCATTTGTTAAGTTTATTAGTTTGACTTATTTTGAAGTCACTGTTCCCAGCCTTTTTTATGGGCGGCAATTTGTGTACTTCAGTTTTAACAATTTTTGTCATACCTCCAATTCTTAAAGTATAGAGAAGACGAATACACCTTAATCACTCAGGCAATTTCTCATCAAATTTGGAGTCAAACAAAGTATGTCAAAAATATAAGATTTTTCTAAAATTTCTAAAAGTTAAAAAAAATATGTATTTTCTACGAGGATATTTAAAAATCTTCTTGACTTGAACAACTTTACCAAACACAAGATCTTAATAAAGCTTTTGAAGTCTATGTGATTATTCTATCAGGAGCTCATATGGAAAAGATAATATCTTCTGACAATCTTATCTGGATTCATGAATTATATAAAAGTAAGTTTGGATCTATAAGAAGTATTATATTTAAAAAGTAATAAATCAAGCAGTATTTTAGCACAATCACAACAAAACTTCATTTCATTAAGTATCAAAGCAAGTTCTAGAAATGTTTCTTGAAAATCAAATTACCTATTTCACAGAGATAAATATCCAAAACAACTTTTTCCAATTAAACAAAATATAGTATTAACAATTATGCTGTTATTATTGACCAAATGTTCATTTATTTGTCTAAAAATATGAAAATGATAAAAATCACAGAATGTTAAATAATTCATAATGCCAACAAACACAGGAATGAAAAAAATTATTAAATACAAGAATGAAAAATAGTAGAACCAGAATTGGGAGGTGAAGTAACAAAAGAAAACTATAACAAATAGTTACTTTTATTAATGCATGGTTTATTTAAAATAAAATATATGCAATGAGAATTTTAAAAAATTACTCCATAAGTTTAGCATTAACTACAACTGCTGGCTGAAATTTTGAACATATCTTGATTGAAAAAATTCAGAAAAATTCTTCATTTAATTAATAGATTAACTGAAATCTTTTATGCACTTTCTAATCAAAAGTATCCTAAAATACAAAACCATTCAACATAGTATTATTTATTCTATGCAAACACAGGAACGCCTTTGCATTTACCAGCTGTTTACTCTTTCCCAGCTGCATGAACTCCTTCATTTAGATTTGTAATAGCATTTTATGCAACTATGTACTCAGCTTAGGAAGATTTTTTTTACAGACTTGGACATTTTAATTACAAGCAATCCATTTTTTTAATGTTCCCATTTCATTGCTCTAATGAAAGAAGTACTTAACAGTTATTCAATGCTACGATGATACTACAAAATCACTATACCCAATAAAAAGTCATTTCTGTTCTTTTTGTCACTTCTGTTCTGTTTATATGATAAATAATTTAAAGAACCATTATGAAATGAAAATTGTATTGATAAAATTACTATAAAATATTTATTACGCTATACTTCTCCTTTGGCCCGACAGCAGCTGTTGCCATGCATAAACTTTGCTATGAAACACCTTTCCTGCTAGATGCAGTTGCTAAATTGCATACAAATGTGTCAAATACATCAGTTTTATGATGAGAACTTGCTACAAAATTACTTGTTTTGTTTCTTAAGGTGTATTTTGGATATTGATGAATACTGTATCTGATATATTTTGGCTGCCTGTCATAATAACAGAAAGTACCAAATTATTTTTTATCATAAAAAATTTAAAAAGAATGGATGAGATTTTGGCTATAAATTATTGATTATATATATATACATACATAATATGATAAATCTGCTTTCATAATAAGGATAAATATACCGTTAGCAAAATGATCTTGTTTTTAACCAGTTAAGCAGCAAAGTTAGGTTCAAATTCTAGGTTCTTCGAGGGGATAAAGCTGTAGTACTTCTCCATGAATATCAAGAGAGAGAGAGAGAGATCATGCTCATGTGCAAACATTTTAAGTTGCAATATTCATAAATAAATGAACTTACAGCAAAAATCATGTCATCTTCACACCTAAGTATGAAACAAATAAGGATAATAAATAGTCTTACAGAAAAAGAAAGGAAAAAGAAATAAAGAAAAACAATATGATAAAAAATAATAGGAAATAATAAATAGAACAAAAATTTTACAAAGCAAGAATTTAAATCTAATTGAATTGATTTATTTTTTTAAACAATACAATTTTAAAGAACTGTAAGATAAAAATAAAACAGCTTTATTGCAATTGTGTGTTTGCAATATATATGTAGCAAGATATTTAATTTCTTTTTTGCAAAATCAAATAATAAATGTTATAATGAGAATAATCCAATTTATCTCATTATAATAATTTGTTTTTGAAAAATTGTAACTGCCTAAATGCAGTTTTTTTTATTATTTATTAGAAAATGGAAACAATAGAAATACAAGAAAACTTAAGCAAATTAAAAAAGCTAATGCAATTTCTTTTTTTAAAAATTAATATTCCATGAATTTAAAATCAAAATATTTATAAATATTTTAATAAATTTTATAATAATTTTCTGAAATTAATATTATTTAGGTATTGATCAAGATATGGCAAGTCACTAGAATCAAAAAATGAATTGTATATCTCTAATAATGGCCAACTTTTTTTAAAGAGATTATGATATGTCAAATAATGCCAGAATTTCTAAACTTTTATTTAGAACTAGAATTTTAATATTAAAATGTTTGAAATTCTCAGATGACAATTCAGATTAGAAATGCCAATTATTTGTATCCCCCTATTAACCTACTTAAGAGTAATCATACTGGAAATTTGAGCATACATTTATATCTCAACAGGATATCCAAGAGGAAGGATGTTTCTTATCTCCCTTCTACGTAAACAGCTGTTAATATACTGTGAAATATGAAATAAATGAGGAAGAGAATAGGAGCTGAGAGTAAGAGTGAAAAAGGAAACTTTACTTTATAAAAAAAAAATGCAGCAGAAGAAAAAGACTGATGTATGTTTAAATTTCACACATTTAAGTATATATAAAATATTTAACTTTTTAAAATAATTAATAAAATATCTAAATTTTAACCTGAAATACTTGCAAGGAAGGAAGAGAAAATACATCACAGTAATGTGTCTTATCTAAAGCCCTAAGGGGAAAGAAATCAGATATAGTGACAGTATCAAGCAGAAAAATAAAGCAAACATTTTTTTTTAAAACTTTAGTAAACATTTAAAAAAAAATTTAAACCAGGAATATTAAAATGATAAAACCTAAAATGACATTTACACAATTAAACAAGGAACTCAAAATATCATGAAAGTTAAATTTATATGCAAAACTGTTTGCTATTTTTAAAAATATATATACCAGAGCTAGATAAAAAAAAAAAATGCCAGTTCACAATAAAATGTTTAATTCAGTAAAAAAAAAAATCTTTGAAAAGACACATTTATTACAAATTTCACCTCTTAAAAATGTAAAAACTGTTAACTGATGACAGGTAAATAAAAGCTTTAACTAATAATAAAATAATAGTCACCCTGAAAAGTGATTCACTATCATATAGCTGGTTATTGAATAACACCATATGGTAGAACACTATGGTATAAATTTATGAAAAAAGCAGAATCTTCATTTAAACGTCTTTAAAAAATATGTATTTGGAAGCAAGTTATTTAGTAAAATTTATAGCAATGAACAGAACTACTTCATGCCAAGTTAAAATTAGAATTCATTTTATTGTTCAAATTCACAAACTAATGAAATAACAATAAAAAAAGTATATGAGATTCAGATAGGAGTAACAGTTTTTGAATAAAAAGAATTTTCTTGTTTTCTATAGAAACCAAGCTAAAAAAATATATATAATTATCTAATTAGGCAATTTTCCAGTATTTATTTATTTATTTTTAAGATAATACATTCCATAATAATCTATAATAATTTCTCTTGTAAATTTACAAAATTTTCGCCACTCGCAAAACTTGGTCGCATTTATTTTATAATTGCTTTTTCACGTAATGTCATTTGATTACCAGTCTAAAAAGAAATTGATTGAAACAAAAAAAAAAATAATTAGTAATCACTTAATTAGAAATTCAAACAATAGAGAAAGCAGTGTGCTTTAAAATAACAACTTACAATTGTTCTTGAAGTGCAGATGATACTATTTGCTCCATGTGAAAATTAAAAAACACTGCATTAAAAATTTAATTCCTGAATACCGCTTCCTTTCATTCAAATTGCCCAACAAACATTTCGCAGAAAGCGACAAACCGAAAGCAAATCTTGGATCTAGAGTGAGTGCCTCTTCTTCTCCTGTTGCGTCTCGATGTAACGGGTATAAAAACTTAAAATATAAAATAAGTATAGATTGTCGAGAAAAAAAGAAATTATTTCGGAGTGTAAAATTTTACTTCAACAAAAAAATTAATGAAAATTTTTCAGTTACCTTTTCACTTAATTTTAAAAATATATTGAAACCGCTATAATTCAGCCTTAGATTATTATTTTTTGTGCAGATAAACAAATCGAAACGGTGTTCATTTGCCTTTGAGGATTGATTGTAAACATTAATGCTAGCAGACTGTCATCTGTTTTATCGAAATGCGATAAATCAATGAATAATTGTCGAAATGTTTCTAGTTACCCAAAATCGCCACATATTCATATTCTAAGGTAGTATGTTAATGTGTTTGATGGTTTTCTATAGAATATTGATAGTTTTATTCCTTCGTAATAAAATTATTAATCTGAAATTTCTTCTGACATCTTTTTTCTGTAACTTGAACACGTTTTTTGTAAAACTATAGAAGCATTTAATATTTTATGATAATATTCTGTATGAAATATGTTTCTTTTTCTGTTTTCATTTTTTAAAGCATTGTTTACTTGAAAAAACGAAATGACAAATCTAGTTTTGAAAAGAAAATAATTTAATTATGTATTTTCCTGAAAGAGTTTGTCTGAATAATAAAGTAACAACTTAACATTAGTTTTCACAAGTTTCTAATTATTATATTAATTTTAATTAGCTGAAAACTTTAGGTTGTACTGAAAAAAAATGTTTCTTTTTTTTTGTGTTATTCCCATGAATTTCGAAATGCGAATTACAAACATAAAATGTGTGTTTTTTTTTTTGGGCAGTAATATTTCTGCTTATTATTTTCTTGTGATGAATGATGTGTGCTTTATTTTACTTGTTATACTATTGTAAAATCTTAACAATTATGTAAGGAAATTCCACTTATAATTTAAAAAATTTGTGAATAAACAGTAAAGGTGTTTTATGTAGTTTCATTGATAAAATTAGCATCATATTTTGATCTTTATATTTTCTGATTTATGGAATTTTCACCTTGAAAATATTAATATAACTTAAAATTGAACAACGATAAGTATTAGTTTATGTAGTAAATTTCAATAATGCAGTACTGTGTATAAATAACAAATTATTTAGAAAATAATTTTTCTGTTCTCATATTTGCTTCCAAATCTTGCAATATTTCCCATTTTAAGAATCGAATACCTTTTTTACATTTACTGCAATCATGCAGTTTCTAGTTTTTAAGGTAAATTTCGCTTACCTGCTGAAAATTTACAAATGCAGCCAATTCGTATTAAAAAGGATTTACAACATGTTTTGTGGTATAATAACCATTTGTTGTTACTCTAATATAGGCAATTATCATTTTATGTTGATATAATGAAAGTTAATGTAATAATTATAAAACCATAAATAATTTTTGTTATTAATCCATGATTAAATAACCCTTTTAATTTTAGACCTGATTTTAGTAAAATAATTAAATGTAGAATTGTTGTAAAAGCTATTATTTAATTTCCGTGTTTCTCATATAATGTTTTAATAAACATCTGCTGATTTCTATCATAATAGGAAGAAAATCTGAATTTGAATTATGAACTTTGCTCAAATAAATTTGCTAGCATGGCTTTTTCATGTTTTTATTCAGTACTAGCTGCCATAATGACTTCTCCTGCAAAGTATTTTCAAATTTTGATGGACACTTAATTTGTATTATTTTAGAAGCCTTATGCCTGCTCTATTCATTGTGTAATGCTCATGCTCAATTCTCTCTATGTATTCTCACATAAAAATTCAGTTTTCATCTGAAATGGGAATTGATTAAACTTTAACTAACCTAGTCAATTGCTTGCTGAATTGAAACATGCTTGAAAAAATATATATAAGGATAAGTGAAATCATTTAGCATTGAAGGTTTTTGTGCAATACCCAACATCTTTTATAATATCTTAGAGAATTTTTGTTTACTGATTCAATAAAAAAATATTGCATTACAATTAGTCTTTTTACATATACATCGACATCTCTACATATGTTTATACATTTTATTATACAATATGTCTGTACATCCATTTATATTGCAGAAAAGAACAGTAGTGTTTAGAAATGCACAAACTATAAAAAATTTTCATAATTGATTACTGTGTATGTTAAACCTTATATGTAATTATCATTTTCATCATTGATTACTGTGTATGTTAAATCTTATCTGTAATTGCCACAAAACATTAAAAAAAATTAATTATAAAAAAGCATGATTTTTTAAAAATCGTTCTTTACGTAGCTCATGCTACAGATGCAAATCATGCTTTAAAATGAAACCTTCTAAATGTGAAAAATAACCAAATCTTCATACTTTGACTATGAACAGTGGAAGAAGTACCATGGATAAAATATTTGTAGCAACAACAATGAAAAGTATTATTGCAAAATATGTCTAAAAGTATTTTTTTTAAATGTATTGAAATAAGAGAAGAAAAAAAAATTGCAATAACTTTAAAAGATAATTTTTTTAATTTTAAGATGGTGCAAAAATGGTGGATGGTGCAAAAATGGTGGATGGTGCAATTTGTATGATAATATTTCTGAATCAACAAAAAACATCAAAATTTTGCTTATTTCTTTATTAATTGAAATTTTGAAGGAATTGCTCCGAGGTGCACATTCCCACCCCCCAAAGTATATCTGTGCCAAATTTCCTAGCTATAGGTCTAATGGTCGGTCCTCTAGATTGCCAACATAGAGTACGGATGTATATATGCTTTTATTAGTACAGTAAATTCTCGATTATCCGGCATTCAAGTATCCGGAAAGCTCAACTAACCGTGAAAATTAGAAAATGAGTTTTCTAAAAATTTTACATCCGCGTGCCAAAATTTAGCACACGCCTTTCCATTCACACAGACAATTTATTTCTGGAATGCAACGTCTGCTCTGCACGGAAAGAAAAGCAATATACAGTACTGTGACATACACAGACTTGTTTTAAGGGGGATCAAAAGCAAAAGTGAGACCCCCCAAAAAATAAAAGATCCTCACCTTTCACCTAAAAACGAAATCGACAACCAAAAAAAAAAAGGTAAAGGGACAGAATAGGTATTAAAAAAAAAAGCTCTTGGGGGTGGGGGGTTACTCCAGATTGGTAAGTCTTTTTCTTATCCTTTATTTATTTACTCTCCTAATACCGGCAGATGTTGATTCTGATTACGTAATATCACATGCTAGTTTTGATAGTAAATCTGGGATTTGTTTATGATCACTTAAAAGAGTTTTATTATGGTTACTGAGTAGAATATTTTTTAGTTTCTTCGGCTATTTTTATGTTTATATTTTTACAATCTATTAATTTATGGTAAAAATTCAGCTACAGATCATACTTTTTTTTTAACCATCAATGTTAAATTAAAATCTTCATTATATGTTTTGTAAATAACAATGTTATGGAAGATACAGAAGTATTCTTAAAAATTATATTTGATGCACATTTCAAAATGACAAAAACAAATTATTTGGCCGAAAAAATCTAAAAAAAAAAAAAAGGGCTAAATTTTTTCCCCCCCCCCCCATTTTTCCCGTCAAACTCAACTATCCGGACTTTTCAGCTATCCGGAAATCGGCATTTCTTGAGCATGCCGGTTAGTTAAGCTTTTACTGTAGTAGAGATTTGAACTGACTAACAAATAAACTAATCTCTACTAATAATAATGGAGAATGTGTGTGGGTCTGTTGGCATTCTACAGGGCAGACTATTGGACCTAGAGCTACGAAATTTTACACAAATATACTTTGGAGGGTCGGAATGTGCTCCTCGAAGCCCATTTATTAAAATGTTTAATTAGAATTTTAATTAATTAAAAATTAAACGAAATTTTAGTGTTTTTCCTTAATAACTTTCAAAAATATTACAACACAAAAATCATTTTTATGCCATCTAAAAGTAAAAAAAAAATTATCTTTTTAATGATATCAATTAATTTGCTGTACAAATCTTTCTCTAATATGAATAAATTTGTAAAAAATATTTTTTGGTATAATTTACGTTTTCATTATTTAAAAAAATATTTAATTGCGTGTTTCTCTTTCATTGTTGAAAGCTGAAGTAATATCCTAATACATTTCGCTTTCATATTTTATTTCGTCAAAATTTTTGTAGAATCTGTAAACTAAGCTCTCCGAGATATTACGAAATATATCTAATAAGCTGAATGATTATAATTGCTATGTTTACATTTTTTTCAGCGTGTTTTAATCCAGTTAACATGCCTTTGGCCATAAAATGTGCTGCACCATTTTAATGTTGAACTCAAATGCATATTTTGCACGCTGAATAAGAAAGTGAAGTTGCTGCTGACAACATGCAACTAAATGTTACTTGATTCCATTTTGGATATTTATGTGGGCAATGAACAGAACAGGTGTAAGGCTATTAAAAGAACATGGGTTAAATGTCTATCAAAATTAAAAATTAATTTGTTAAGGGAACCATGGATTTCAAATTATGCATGAGAGATTCAATTGAAATTATATTCCCAGTCAGCTAGGTCAGCCCAGTGACTAGTCTTAAATAAAATTAAAAATTTATTATTTTGTGTATCATATTTTTTTTTCTTGACTATCAGCAACCTAATGTCAAGGAATCTGCTGCATGTAGCTATCAAATCTTTTATCCTTGAATTCTGTTTCTCCCAGTAATTGTTCTTAAAATGTTTAATATAAATGTATTATAGCCATTGAGTATTAGTTACTTTGAATTCTTAAATATAGATTTAACTTTTAGAAGGTTTGACTGTCTAGAATCAATTGTGCAAAGCTATGGACTATGATTAATTACTCAATTGCTTATTTTGGAAAAAATAATTTTCTCCATCTGAACCAATTTAAAACCATCATATACATTTCATAGTAATAAATGATTTTTTCCAGTTATTTATTTCTTAAAGAATCACTTTTCATTTTTATTTTCTAATATTTTGGATAATGTTATAATGTCAATGTTATACAGTAAACTCTCAAGTATCCGGAAAGCTCAACTAACCAGAAAAATTAGAAAATGAGTTTTTCTAAAAATTTTACATCTGCACGCCTGTTCCATTCACGCGAACAATTTATTTCTGCAATGCAACGTTTTGGGAATTCAATTTGGGATTTGTTTATGATCACTTAAAAGAGTTTTATTATGCTTTCTGAGTAGAATATTTTTCAGTTTCGTCGGCTATTTTTATATGTTTATATTTTTACAATCTATATATTTATGGTGAAAATTCGGCTACAGATCATATATATTTTTAAAAATCATCAATAAATTAAAATCTTCATAATATGTTTTGTAAATGCAATGTTATGGAAAATACAGAAGTATTCTTAAAAATTATATTTAATGCACGTTTCAAAATGACAAAAACAAGTTATTTGGCCAAAAAAATCTTTTTTTTTTTTTTTTTAAAAAAGGCCCCTACAATCAACCCCCCCCCCCCATTTTTACCATCACACTCAACTATCCGGACTTTTCAAGTATCCGGAAATCGGAGTTTCCCGAGCATGCCGGTTAGTTAAGCTTTTACTGTAATTAAGGTAGATTCATTTCATGTAGTTTAAATGTGTCTTTAACTTCCTAAAAATTTTAGGTTATGTTGTAGATCAAGGGTTTCCAACCTTTTGGGTTGTGAGGACTACCTGTTATGTAAAAAATATTTTGAGGCCCACTAACTAAATATATAAGTAAAAAAAAAATACAAACACATATAA
Source organism: Araneus ventricosus (assembly GCA_013235015.1). Taxonomy (NCBI): domain Eukaryota; kingdom Metazoa; phylum Arthropoda; class Arachnida; order Araneae; family Araneidae; genus Araneus; species Araneus ventricosus. Next base: position 9,709 of record BGPR01020585.1, on the reverse strand, counting down.
CACCTATAATACATAAACACATATAATATCAAGTGATGACTCTTGCAATTCCCTTGACTTCGACTCTTGACAAGCATTCCGTGGCCCACCATAGATTGGGAACCCTTGTTTTAGAACATTAACACATATTTTATGATAAGAAATTTGGTTCAGTTATGTACTTAAATTCTATTAGATGGTAAAATTTTTTTGCCCTTTTTATTTTAAATTCTTATTGCATAGTAAATAAATAAGTAACCATTATTAAGCAGGGATTGCAAGGTCATTTATTCAAAATGAAATGATTAACTTTTATTTTATCTTCATATTTATTTTATTTATTTATTTAGAAAATGCACACTACAGAATAAACTCCAATTACAGAGTGCATGATACAGAAACAAACACTAAAATAGCCGTAAAACACAGATTAATAAAAACAACAGATAGACACAGAAATCATTCAAAACACAACATGAATTTAAAAAGGACACAAAATAAAAATACTTCAAGAACACAAAAGCCGCAAACATTCAAGTTCATTCTTAAAAACACCATAAGACAAACACATCAAGGTCATCAGAGCATCTGTTAAAAATCTTGTAAAATTTATAAATAGAAAAATTACGTATGTAATTAAACCTGGTAAATACATTTACAAATAAACAACTCTAACTCAGACTTCTAGTTGGCACAGAATAAGTGATATGGCTCAATATGTCACTGCGGTCAATGGAATCATTAATTATCTTATGATAAAATAAAAGACAAGACAAATCACGTCAGACCCTCAAACTGTGAATGCCAAAGATGTTACATAAATTAGATGAGACTAAGTCTTGTGGATATTAGAGATTTGTTCATTAAAATAAGTAATGCGAAAACCTAGTTTGTACCTGATTAATAATTTTAATTTTAAGCATATTCTTGGGAACTTATAGTTTTAATTCTTTATTTTTTATCATTTAGTGTCTTATATTACTGCTGCTTGATGCTGAGAACATGTAATTGGTGTTAGCTTTTAGAGAGAAATAAAATACTGAATAAAGAGAACAGTGAGTATTGTCTTATATTTTTCATATAATCATGGTGCAAGATTTAAATTTTTACAGAAAATTATGCTGCTATAATTTTGTTATTCAATTTAATAAACATTAACAATTATAATAAATAAAATTATTCAAAATATAGTGAAGTTCAGTGATGAGTAAAGTTATCTTTTTCGTCATCTGAAATTGTTTTATTTTGATCTTGCTTTTTCCTCTTCATTTTGGAATTCGGAATTTATAGCACCTTTGTATGTTTCTGAATTTAATTAAATGTATGCACTTTTATGCTACAAACAGTAAAAATGTGTCTTCCATCATCAGTGTTTTTGTTGTCACTTTGTTTGTGCATCAAACTTGTTTTTAAAGCTTAAGTCGGTTTTTATTACATCATGTGATGCCAATTTTTCTTTGAGAAAGAATATTGTTACTACTTTAAATATTTTATTAACCCTCTGAGTGCTCAATTTTTTTTAACGAAGTCACTTTAAAAATTGCATATTTTGGTAAGCGTTACTCAAATATATGAAATTTAGTAAACAATTAACCCTATCTCTAGATGTAAACATGATAAAAAGGTCTAAATACTGCACAACATGCATTATTGAATGGTTAAAATTGAAACAGCGGGACATTCTTTTAAATAGAGGTAACAAATGCATGACCGTGGATATAATGGGATGAGCAAATTTTTGCTACATATATAGCCTGTGAAAATCACAGAATAAGCAGCCAGAGGCTTAATCAATGCTCTAGTTCAAACATATTTAATTGTATTGTATTCTAATTTTAGGAGTTTTCTCACATCACTTTATGTTTTGAAACCACAAGCAGAAAGGTTACTTGTTAACAATTTTATCACTCACTTTCTTCCTCTTTTAATTTATTACATGTATAAAAGCAGAAATATTAGGGCATTACAGTGGTAAATCCAGGGGAGGGGCTGTTGGGCTGCAGCCCCCCCAAAGCTAAACCAAAATTCTTGATTTAATTTAAAATTACTACAATTGTTTGTTTTTAATTTTCATTTAAAAAAAATAGTAATAAAATCGTGATAGCATTGCTTTCTGGCTTGACAGGTTCGAAAATTTTCCTACTTTTCTAATCATTCCACTTGTGCTTGTAGCGTTGGCACGGTCGAAAACATTTTTTGGCTAGTTATTTCATTGCATTTTTTTTATTAAATTATCGAAAGTATTGTAGTGTTCTTTATTATTGTTATTGTCAGGAGAGGAAAGTCTGTAAAGTTAAAGTGTTTTGGTTTATATAAGCATGAGGTTTGACATTCATCACTATGATACAAAATTGTTATGACCTCAGACCCCCCCCCCCTTTCACTGACAAACTTTTCAAAAAAATTTTTTTTGACAGCAACCCCCCCCCCCCCCAGATCCGAATCTTGGATTCGTCCCTGGGGCATTAGTTTTACCTTTAAGACCCAAAAAACATTTATAGTAGGGGAGAGTATGGATATTTGCTCAAAAATAACTTATTTATACTTACATATTCATTTATACAGTAGTTATTATTTTTTGTCTAATTCAAGACAGTCATTAACAGTTTAGTTTTTTGTGTTTGTATCTATAAGTGTAGTGCTGTGAACTTACATTAAACATTTTTTCTGTACAGGAATATTTCTTGGTGGTCTATTATAGCAAAATCACAATATCTTTCAAAATTGTATTTCATTGCTTATTGAAATAACTAGAAATATAAGCATTTGTGCATGAAGATTTGTAAAACATTTAATAATGCATCCTCTGAAGAGTATCAATAATTATGTATCATGTTCTTTTTACCAGTTTCAAAGACATCAAAATATGTATCTAAGTATAAGTATTCGGGATGTAACGAATATTCGGCAACTATTCGGTATTCAGCCTATTTGGCTCTTTTGCCGAATACTAAACAGATATTTGGCCAAATAATTTCAGGATTATAATTTTTTTTTGTAAAACATTTAATAATGCATCCTCTGAAGAATATCAATAATTATGTATCATGTTCTTTTTACCAGTTTCAAAGACATCAAAATATGTATCTATGTATAATTATTAGGGATGTAATGAATATTCGGCCACTTTACGATATTTGGCTCTTTTGTCGAATATTCGGTCTGCCAAATACTAAACAGATATTCGGCCGAATAATTTCAGGATTATAATTTTTTTTAAATACATTCTTTTATATATATTTAACAAAGAATATTGTGCAGAATTACATTTTAGTACATTTATTATCAAAAAAGTCTCCTGAAATATTCTCAATTTTAAGTTAATTGGTTGTATTTAATAATTTTACATATCATTTATCATTGTAAAGCATGAAATTATGATGCAAGAACAATAAATTACCAGTATTTTCAGGAAGAAATATGTTCCATTTGGTGTCTTATATATTACCAGATACAGAAATTAATTTTTACTATATATTGTGCTTGCAGGAGCTGAAAGATATTTTCTTGCTTAAATTGCAGATCTTGGACAATTTTCCGCATTTTTGTCCCCTCCAATTAAGTGAACACTCCATCCCAGCTATTACAACATTCTTTAATAAAATAGCAATTTACTTCTAACAATTTTAGTTTTATCCACCTAATTTTCTTCTGTGTTTGTCATTGTCATATTCTGCAATGGTAACTCCACAGCTGTGGATAACTCTTGTTTCTGTGAAGCTTTTTATCGGAATTAAGATATTTTAAAATGCATCAAGATATTAAATTTTTTTAAATCTATAAGTAATAAATAATGAATTTTATCATTCTTTAATGTTTTTGTTTAAAATTTGAGAAATATTTTATTTACAATCAAAAGTGAAATGTTTTTAAAGGTGGATATTTGGCCACTGAATATTCGGTATTTGGTTATTCAGGAAAATTGCTATTCATTACATCCCTAATAAATGTTGTATTTTTGATAATTTATTTATTTTCATGTCTAATGTCTTATTTTTAGATGCCATTTTGGAATGACTCAAAAGCCCAGAACTATAAGGCAAAATTAGAACATAAAATGTGCATTGTAAGTTTAACTTATTAATTTTTTCTATTTTTCTTTCTCTTTGAAATTTTTATAAAAAAAATTCTGATCATTACTGTCCAGATTTATGACACATTTAAATTCTGCACTTTTAATATATTTGTACTATATTTTAAATCCAAGATAATCCAAGAAGAGTATTCTAAATAAATTCTTTAAATGAAATTCTAAAAACTTTAATTTTCAATACACATATTGTTTACTTTAATTGGCTATATATATCAACTGTTTTTTATCTATAAAATTGAATTATTCATTACTGTTTTCTCATTTAAAAATGTTTCAATTTCAGGCCAAAGAAGCACCAGATGAAAATTTTGATTTATCTGATTGTAATTTGTCAGAAGTAAGTATGATAAATTTATATTTTACCTTATTTAGTTAATGATTTAATTTAATTAGCAGTTTCTGAATCTGATTTTACATTTCAGATCCCCCCTGGTGTATTTTCCATGTGTCGAGTTTTTCGGAAAGAGGTCTGTAAAATTTAATGAAAAAATAAAACAATTTATAATTGTGGAACAATTATTTTTTCAATGAATCATTTTGATTAAAGTACTCATACACATCATTAATGAATGATTATTGGATACAAAACACTAATATAAAAAGGATGCTTTTTTTTGTTACGTCAATAGCACTTATGCATGAATATTTTATATTTGATGATGAATCTCAAACAATGAATGTATTTTATATTTGATTTAAAAAATTCTAAAAACTATTGAAAAGCATTTATATAAATATTCAGCTGATTTTTTTCATCACAAAATATTTAGAAGATATTTTAAAAGCATTATAAATATTTTTCAGAGCATCAAATTATTATTATTCAGTGTTTTTTTATAATAATAAGAGCAAATTCCTGGTGTATGATCTGTTATTTTTATCTTTTTTTGTTCAAAACAGTGATTTATTCTATATTTTTCTTTAAATATGTCATTAAAAATTTTAAGTTAGAATCGTTTTATTGAAGTTTTTAAGTTTAAGTTACATGATAGAAATACTAATATTTAATATTCTGCAATGTCCATGATAGTGATATATGCCACAAACAATTTAAAAACTCAGTATTCAGATATTATAAAATCCTAAAAAGTTAAGTTGCTCATATATTGGTAAAAAAATGAATAAAGAGTATTAAAAAAATGTGTGTGTGTGTGCGCACACGCACACATAATTATCATGATCAGCAGTCATTGCTGAAATAAATATGGTAAATTTCTTTTCCCCTTATTTTTCTAATCTCTAAAAGAGTTAAGAGTGTGGTAAATTTTAATCTATCGTAATTCTAAAACAAAATTCATATATATCCTGAAATTTTAACTTTTCTTTCAGGCCCTTCTTTTGCAAAACAATCACATTAGCAATCTAAGTGGTGGTGGTTCTTTGAAAGATTTGAATCAATTGCAAGTAAGTGTATACAAATAAATGTCTTTATAAAACCTCTATATTTTACTCTGCATTTTATTGTATATTTATTTATTTTTTTTAATTCCCATTCATTTTTATTCTGAATAGTATTGAAAATCTTCACTTTCACAAACAAGAATGGTCTAGAATCATAACGAACATTTGGCAGTTTAGTATTGACTATTCCTGCAAATCTTTCTGTAATTTTGAAAAATTTAAATTTGTATGCTAACCTTTTTTTTTTTCACATTAGCATAACAACAGCAAAATACATACCAAGTATAGTAACCTTACTAAGTGTTTTTTTTTTTTTTCTTTTTCTCTCTCTCTGCATTGATGTTTAAGATTATTGTATTCTTTTTCACTTTTGTGTCAAATTTCGCGACTGTTATTGCAAAAAAAATATTTGGTACCAAGACTTGTACTTGGTGACAGCCGCTATTGAACTGGTTGAAAAGTATTAACTTCGTATTGCTATGATTTCTGCTTAATTACAAGAGTTTTGTTAAGTGAAAATTATTTTTGAGAGAAATAATTAAAAAGAAATCAGATAAATTTTCAAACATAAAATAAAATTCTTTATACTAAAATTAATTTTCATTTCAGATTCTAAATTTAAAAAACAATAAGCTGAGTTCATTACCATCTGAGATCAGTCACCTATCTAAACTAAAGGTAATGTTAAAATTTTAGATTCATTTTCAAAAATTTTCTTCTTTTAAAAGAATTAAAGTATTTTTACATACTTTAATTTTTTCTAATGGCAAATTCTTTACAGGTTCTTGATCTGGAAAGTAACCAGTTAAAGAAATTACCAGCTTCATTTGAAAAATTAACAAACCTATGTCATTTGAATTTAAAAAGTAACTTTTATTTATGTGATTGTGTTTTGTTTAATGTAACTAAATGTTTCTGATTAATATATATTTGTGTGATATTTATAATTAGTAATTACTTTAATATAGTTTTTAAACTTTTTAATGTAAAACGCCTTTTTTTTTTTTTATCAAAATCTGTGTGCATATTGTGTACCAACTAAAAAATCTGCATCAAATTCCAGATATAATTTATATGCTTGTAAATTTTGTAATTCAACCTAGTTGATTAAATAAAAACTAAAAAGCATATTTTTATAATACATTTCCTAAGTTATTTGAATTATAAATTTTAATTTTCACGTTTAAATCTTTGATAGAAGAATTTTTACTTTATTATATTGTATACAAAGAGAAAGTATTGTAATCGTCAAAAAATTCAAACTCGAGATTTTGACGAATCTCCACGTTTTAGACCTCCCTGAGTCCGAAAAACACAATTTTGGAATTATGACTGTCTGTGTGTCTGTATATGTGTCCGTGTGTCTGTCTGTAAACACGATAACTCGAAAACTATTAGAGCTACGGGGATGAAATTTGGTATGTGGTCTTTAAACATAATTTGTAGGTTTCTGTCAAATTTTGGACAAAATCCGTCAACGGGAAGCCTGTCTGTCTGTATGTCTGAAGTCATGTGAACGCTATAACTCAAAAATTTGAATAGCTAGATGGATAAAATTTGGTACACAGTTTTATCGTCATGAATGTAGGTCCGTATAAAATTTTGGACCTAATCCGTCAAAGGGTTGATTGTCTGTCGGTCTGTATAATTTACTATTGACACGAATCCGTTATCTCCACGCGCATGCATACTGGAAGCAATCTTCTGTGCACGCGTAAGGAGTGAATTACGTCAGTTTGTCCTTGAGACTGCAAGAATGAAACCTAGCAGTGTGCAATAGATATGCATTTTAATCGGTGCACATCGCTTTGAATTTTATTCTTTACCTAGATATTTTTCAATCACTATAATGAAAAACCTTCTGATAGTCATTGGATTCTGGATAACAGTAGGTTCGATTTTTTTTAGCCACGCTGGGGAAGGAGAAATGGCACCTTTTTGGGGAAATATACGAGAAAGTTTAGGTGAGAACACTCCTGTGGTTAGTTTAAAGATGAGTTTTATCTCTAAATGTTGCTAAAAATTAATTTTCCTGCTGAATATTGAATCAATAAGTGCCTTGAAACTGAAGATGTAAAGCTTTTACTACACAAAAAGTTGTACTATTTTGCAGATTGCTAGTTACAGTGGAGGCAAAAAGTCCACACAGTTACATCTCTTTTCAGTAAAAATTGTAGCTAATTTTGGAATCAAAATGGATTTCAAAATTACGCTTTTTAGCTAAATTTATCTTTCTAGTCTTTTCAAGATTTCCCTAAATATTACTAAAACAAATCATATCTCAATAAATGGTTTAATCTTATCTTATATTTGTTTTTATTTCAGGTAATAAATTATTGCAATTTCCAGTGCCTATTTGCTCTTTACACAGTTTAGAATATTTAAATCTGTGTGATAACCCCAAAATCAAATATTTGCCAAAAGAGCTATGTAATTTTACTTCATTAAAGGACTTGGAGATAAATGCTGAACATTTTGTATATCCAAACCCAGGTGAATTTTATTTAAATTCTTTATGTTTTGAACTGAACTGTGTTTTATTATTATGCATCTTTATTCAGTAAATGCAATTTATTGTGTTTTTCTGTTAAATTGTGTCTTATGTGTTATTTTCTCTTGCAGATATATGTATGGGTGGGACTGAGATGATAATGAAATTCCTGTGTGATGGTAAGCTTTTACAAAATAAATTTTCTTTAAAATGTCTTAGAATTATTTGTTATTTTTTTAAAAGAATAATAATACATTTAGCAAAGTGTGCATTGTTGCTTTTGCATTAAAGCAAAATATATTTTAGTTATGAACATTATCCAGTGTTAAAAAAACATGTTATTTTTTTGTAAAAATACATGCAATATCCTTTATTGAAATTAATAAAATATTTCATGACTGAAAAATCTATGTTTTTGAACATCGGTTTTTAAGAAAATATGTATGATACCATTTATCTCATAGCATATGTTATTGTCTAAATGAGATTTGTATTGGTTTCATTAATTTTATTATTATTATTTAACACATGCTATAGATCGATCTAGGTTTATATAAATAGTATTTGTTAATAAGTTGAGTTTTATTTAATAAATTATTTTGTAAATAATTTTGTATTTTTACCTTGAATACTGTGAAATATTAAAAAAATTTGAAAAAATTATTTTCAGTAACTGCCTGTGATGAAATAAAGTGTGATATTTTTAACATATATAAAATATGGTATGAATATGGAGCATCAATTTACTTTACATACCTTAACCTTGATTCTTGATTCATATCTCTGAGAGATACAAGGTTTATGGATTTTTTAGCAACAAAGACTGTTATCCCCTAATTCAAAAAATATTTATTCCAAAATTCGTTTCAATCTGTTTTAAAATTGAGTAAAATTCTTATCCGTCGATGGACTAGAAAAATTGTCGATCCAATTTGGGCAAGACAAAAAAAAAAAAAAAAAGGTGTCCTCCCAGAAGGGCGGCCATATTCTTTTTAATCTTAACCTTCCTTTTCAGAAGGTTTTATGAGTAAATATTTTCATAACTGGAAGAAAATAATAATCTGCTATAGATAATATTGTCAAATTGACTACGGTTGCAATTGTGAAATTATCATTAAAAATTAGGCTTTTTATAGCTTTCAGTTTTCATTTTTGTCAACTGTTAGGCAGGCTGGACTGCCTTATGGGTAGAATCTCGGCTTCAGAGCAGAAGGCTGTGAGTTCATGTCTCAGTTCCCCTGAGAACTCGTCATGTGCATGAAGCTAGTAAATGTAAGTAAATCTATGGAAAAATTAAATATCCTTCCATTGATGTGGTGTGGAAATAAAGGAGTGGAGTAATAGCTCAAATGTTGACCACATTGTTTGATCAATAATTTAGAATTATGATCTGAATTATTATTTCTTCCTTTTAATCTATAGTCTAGCTTCAAAGTGAAATTCTTAATCTCACTAACGCAATTAACCAGCTTCATTTATAGTATACTTCAGAGTTCTTCTCTACATAAAAAAAATTATCTTTTGGAAAATTGTTTTTTATGTGATTAGTTTTCAAACATAATATAAATTTCAAATGTTCTTTTCAAATACATTTATTAAGTTGCAGAGCATACCAAGCAATAGCAACAAAACATGTGCTAGTTTCAAAAAATGAAGATTTGTTTTTATATGTTAATGACATGGTTTAAATATCCTTGGATGTAGAACTGTAAAATTTGGTAATTTTGTTGAAATTTTTGAAGGAT
>BGPR01020584.1:8119-27704 GCA_013235015.1 Araneus ventricosus | reverse complement strand
GCCGGCAATGTACGAAAGCCAGTATTTTATAGAATACCTAGGCATTTTATAGTCTGCCGACAACTGGCGGCTATGAAAAGATTAACATCTATGAAATGATATGATAATCTATGAAAAGATTAACATTTCTAAAATTCCTAGACGTTCTATAGAATGCCAAATGATAAACCAGCAAAGAATGAAATAGATCTTCGATTCGATTTTTTAAGAAATAAAATTAAGTGCAATTCAAAATAAAAATAATTCTTTTCTTGTTACAAGAAGTTCGTTAATATTTTATTTTGGTTTCTTTAATAAGAAAGGCATAATAGTTATATAGGCATAAATGCATTTTCCGTTACGTATTTTGAATACAAGTTTTTTAATGACAGTCTTTCATTATTTTTTCAAAATAACATTTGTATTTTTGGGGAATGCACGGCTTTTAGATAAGGGCCTTAACATGATCTTTTTACATACTTTGTCTAAATAGCATCTGTCATTCTATAGAATGCCTAGGTATTATAAACAATGCCTAGGGAAAGTATATAATAATTCTCATATTTTATACTTTGCCTGAAAACGCCTGGCATTCTATAAAATGCCTAAGTATTCTATTGAATGCCGGCGTTTCATACATTGTCGGTAACATAAATAAAAATTAATTTAATTGACAACCTTCGGTCCATAAAAACCGTCATTCTTTTGCCTGAAAATGTACAAAATGCGCAATCGCTTTTGCAAATGATCGCGAGATAATGTTTTGGCGAGACTCATTAAATGTTATCTTCTGAAGTCTGTGTTTACAGATATTCAGTCAAGATACTTTCCTTACTCGAAAAAAAGTCCGCTGTCATACATTTTAATAAATGCATTTATTTAAAAGAATTGTTGAGAAACATGTGATGCGTTTCTGGAGGCTAATTTTCGCAGATAAGAATCCTGTGATATTAATTTATCAATGTCCCGGGCTTGACAAAATAACGGATTGTTTGATTTATGATTCAATGAAAAATTTAGGGATAACAGTCAGAATGCTATTCTGCAGTTTCATAAATGCGAAACGTCTCAAAGCAGTTTCCATTTTTACTTCCTGCTTACGTTGAAGAAACTTGGAACGACGTCAAAACTGCAGATCTATATCAATTTTTTTAAATTAGCCATTTTTGGAATCATGTCTGTCTGTGTGCGCTGAAGGAAACGATTTGCGGATCCTCTTCAATTAGAGACGTTGGTGTGGTGTGGAAGTTTGCAGAAGGGGTGTCAACTCAGGTGTCGTCCTATTAATCTGACTGAGTTTCAAAATGACGAGGTCCGTCCCAAAATAGCCCCCGTGTTGCTTCAAAACTGGACGTTAATATAACTAAACTGAACTAAAGCAATTAGAGACTTGAGCCTTGTTTGATGCAAGATATAGAACTGACTCTCCTGTTTAGAAATGTGTTTATTCTAGAACTTTTTGTTAATGAACATTTTATAGGCCTCTTTAAAGGATTCTTTTGTTTATTCAGACAAATGAACAGTGGGAGTATTTATATTTCTTGTTATTTATTTTTATTAATGTGATTGCTGCACACATTGTTTCCTATGTTTTGGAAATTTTTGTATACTTTGACGAGAAAACGTCTTTCCGCTCGTTACAGTGATAGTCGTTGGGAATTTCTTGTATGACAAAATACCGTCAGATATAGATCGCTAATAACTACGAGACTAATAATGCGAAAAGGATGGTTGACCTCACAATGGATAGATCATATCTGTAAGAGTCTGTCAGTGTAAGCGCATGCGCGTGATTGTTATGAATTAGCTTTATGTAGGGTTATAAATAAGTGTAGCGTAGAAATGCTTTTAACTAGGAGGTTGATTCTGGTGTAATTTTAAAGAGCTTAGTTACCTAGGAGTGTTACTAGTACCCAAAGTGAGACAATAAAAATATTTATCAGAATATAAGTAAACATCGGTATTCAACTGAAAATTTCAAAGAGCTTTAGGAGTGTTACTAGAACCCAAAGTGAGACAATAAGAATATTTATCAGATTATAAGTAAAAATGGGTATTTAATTGAAAATTTCAAACTCCGCATGTTTTTTTTATTGTAGCATGCACAGTTTCCTTTCGAATAGTAGGAAACTTACAGAATACTTGACAATATGCAAAAGAAACATTGTATTAAAATTTAAATTTCGAAATCTGAATATTACGGGAAATAGGAGCATTTGTAGCAAATGATGTTTTACTGCGCATACTCGAAATGTAGTCCTGTATACTGTCAACAGATGGCGCCCTTAAAAGCTTCTCTAAATAAAACTTAAGAAATGCGCAGTTCCGGTCCGCGCCGTAGATTTTTCGTGAAAATCATAAAACAAGTGTTTCGTATAAATATTTAATTTAATTATCAATCTCTTTAATACAATATTTACCCAGAGTAGTTACAGAATAGATAAATCACAAGTTTATCGCATGTAGGACGGGTCTGTGGTAGCTTGTGATTGATCTAATCTGTTACCATTATACTACTCTGTGTAAAGATCGTATTAAAGAGATTGATAATTAAATTATATATCAATACGAAACGCTTGTTTTATTATTTTATCCCGACGTTTCCACGAAAACTTCACGGCGCGGACCCGAACTGCGTCTTTCTTTTGTTTTATTTTGTTAAAAAAATTTATTTCTTTCAATAAAGTGTTTCAGGCCTTTGGTGCTCGCTTTTGTGGGGTTGTTCTGGTGTTTGGGGATTCCTTTGTTGGGTTTGGTGTTCGGTGCGGGTCACGGGCCTTGTGGGGGGTGTTTTGGTTGCTGAATCCACCTTGTGTTGCTGGTGGTTGCTGAATACACCACTAAGAAAATAACTCTTCTAGTTATGGGTATCGGGGGTGCAGGGTGGTGTTATGTCTATGAAAACCCAAAAGAGAATTGAGCGATAGGCGGGTGAAACTTTATGTGTGATCTCTACACTCAAAATTCTGTCTGTCAAATTTGGCAAACATTAACTCTGCCAAATTTGGCGAAATCCTTGTACGGAAGGCCTGTCTGTCTCTCCGTCTGTGGGTCTGTCAGCTCAAAAACACAAACAGATAAACAGATGAAATTTAGCGTGTAGTTTTATCATCAGAATTGTACGTCTAATGAATTTTTTTTGTCATATACGGCATTGGGTTGGCTATCTGTCGGTCTGCCAAATTTAGCGAAATCCGTTTACGGAAGATCTTCCTATCTCTCCGTCTGTGAGTCTGATGGCTCAAAAACACAAACATCTAGATAGATCTTTATCGTCAGAATTGTGAATCTGTATCAAATTTTGGGCCATATACGCCAGTTGGTTGGCCATCTGTCTGTCTGTCTATTCACGCGTTTGTGAACATGAGGATTGAAAAGCCCTAAAAGTTGGATTTTATATCAATATAAATATTTCTCTTGCGCGGTTCCCGTGATTTTACTTTCAAAACGTAAATATCTTATTGTAGTTGGGAAGAAAAAGAGATTTAAAAAATGGCTATTAACTATACGAAAAATAACTTCTCTAGAAATGGCAAGAACCTGAATTTATTGGAGGTAATATGATTTTTTGAAAAAGAATGAATGTAAATTTAATATTTAAAAAACTCTAAATCTGACCTTATTTTAACTACAAATACAGAAAAAAGTAAGGTTAAAGTATCTTTAATCCTGAAAGCTTTTTTCCTTTGGACGGACTTTTTAAAGATTGGCGCGATTATGACGAGCTTGGAAACAAATTTATTAAGCTCTGTCATAAATTTATTTTGCTATTATGAACATTGTCCTCATTGTAGCGAGCGAAGCGAGCAGAGTTTGTATAGCAGACCTGGGAGGATTGGAGGTTTGAAGAGTGTTAGTTAGCAGTTGGCAGAGTCCCCTATTTATATATAAAATCTTAATATATGATCTTTACTCGAAAATAGTAGATACGAGTCAAATTTTGGACTGAATGTGCGAACTACTAGACTCTCTGTTTGCCTGTCTGTCCATGTGCACGCGAACATCATAAGTCAAAAATGCAACACGCAAGATAAATGAAATTTTGTATGTGGTTTTGACATCGAAATTCTCTATCAGTATCAATTTTTGTACCTAATCGACTAACGAAATAGATTCAAAATGTCTACTTCGATTATCTTCATTTTATACAACGAAGCTAAACATTAAATACGATGCATACGAGAAAGTAGATGGGAGAACATTTCCGTTGGTTTCAAAGAACTATTGTTAAATCTGTTACCAGCAATATACGGAACGCCTGGATTCTATAGAATACTTAGGTATTTTATAGAATGCCGGGCGTTCTTAGGCAAAGTATGAAATGTCCGTATTATTATATGCTTTCCCTAAGCATTATATATAATACCTAGGCGTTCTTTAGAATGACAAATGATATTTAGGCAAAGTATGAAAAAAAAGTCATGATAAGGATATTATTTAAAATGCGCGCATTCTTCAAAAATACAAATTTTATTTTTAAAAAAATAGTAAAAGATTGCCTTGAAAAAACTTTTATTCAAAATTGGAAAAGAAAAATGAAATTTGTACAAAACAAAATTTAGGCTTTTCTTATTAAAGAAAACAAAACGAAGTGTGAACCTACTTCTTGCATCAAGAAAAGAAATAATTTTATTTTGAATTGTACTTAATTTTTTTTACGTATAAAATAGAATCGGCGATGTGTTTCATACATTGCGGGTTTTTCATTTATCATTCTATAGAAAGCTAAGTCAGAAACCGGAAAATATGTGAATGACAAACCTAGGAAATGTGTGAAATGCTAATAGATCCATACATTGTCGGCAAGTTTTCGGCATTCGATAAAATGCCGAGGTATTCTGTTCTTGCTTTTGCTTGCTAAAATGCTTTCATACATTGTCGGTAACATATCTAACACGTTTTTCACGCAACGTTGAAAGGAAAAGTCTTCATCACTGTATTATGTCAATTTCCATACAATTTCAAGTTTAAAAGTTTCAAGTTCCTGCATACTTTTATCGAATTTGACTTGTTTCGAGTTTGTAATAATGGAATTTTGTGATCCATTTTTCCTTCACTTCCTGATGAGCTACAGTTTTGAAATTTTGTACTTTGTATTCCCGAGAAAAATACGCTATTTTATTATTTTCAGAATTTGATAATCATTAGTCTATTAATTTAATGAAAATTTGATTCTAAACCAGTGATGCTACCAGGTGGTTAATTTTTAAAAAAAATCATTAGAAGTTTACATAATATTTATAACTGACAAATTATAAATTTAAGACTAAAAAATCGACAATAACTGAAATAAAAATCTGCCTGCTTTCAAAAATTATTTTCATTAAATTTACTTTTAAAGAGAGAAGAATAGCAGGAACTGTTTTAATGAAAGAAGTTGTAAAAAAATTGCCTCATTTTATACTGTTTCTTTAAAGCATTTTTGAAATTATCAGTCATGTCAGAACATTCTGAAATTGATTAGAATTGAAATAAAGAAAAATACCCGCAATTGGCAACGCTTTACAGTTTTCTGATATACTTTTATTCAAGGCAATTTTTCACTGACTTCCTGACGTGCTAGAGTTCTGAAACCATGTGCATGTGAAGTCCTAATTTATTTATGGGATTTATTTTGTTTATTTTATTGTGGCAACGTAGCATTAAGGTGATGACATCGCAGTAGAGAACGTCTTTCGCATATCATCGATTAACATGCAACGCCACCTATCTCAATTTTTTGAAATTTCAAAGAGGGAAGAAATACTCAATTTTTTTGAACCAAAAACGAATATTTCTGAATTTTTTTTCTCATCTGGTTGGAACATGTGGTCTCATCTTTATATTGAATATTATTAAAAAGGCATAAACTTCGCTTAACATGCAACGCCACCTATCTCAATTTTATGAAATTTCAAAGAGGAAAGAAATAATAAATTTTTCTGAACCAAAAACGAATATTTCTTAATTCTTTTTCACATCTGGTTGGAATATGCGGTCTCATCTTTATATCGAATATTTAAAAAAATGCATAACTCTTCGCTTAACATGCAACGCCACATATCTTAATTTTTTGAAATTTCAAAGAGGAAAGAAATTATAAATTTTTCGCAGCCAATAACAAATATTTCTGCATTTTTTAAATATCGTCTTGCTGTTTTCGGTTGAGAAAAATTGAGTATTTCTTTCCTCTTTGAAATTTCAAAAAATTGCGATAGGTGGCGTTGCATGTTAAGCGACAATATTCTGAGAAAAACAATTCCGAAACGTTCATTAAAACCTAAATTATATTAATAATGTGATGAAAATTTAAGTTACATAACGCTAAACGTCCCATGACCGGTTGTAAACTTTTGATTAGAAAATTCGGAGAAAATGTTATCGCTTTTTCACACTTGGCTTCATGATTCTTTCTATTAAATATATACAATTAATTTTTAATTATTTATCTTTGTTAATTCCGATAAACACGTGAAGCCTGCCGTTATTTATCAAGACAGGTCATCTGACGGGGAGCAAAATTTATTGCCTTACAAGTTTATCGGATTGCACATTAGGGTGGATCGAAAATTCAAAGTGTGGGTAAAATAATCGGCATAGGGTGCAAAAGTTGTCTTTTAAGTGTACTAGCATACATGCAAAAATTTTTCAACTTTGTTTAATATCTTCCGGTGCCCCAAGACGCTTAAATATTTGCAAAAAAACGATTTTTATACAAATTTCGAATTAAAAATCAAAAATTAAAAATGTGTTAAAGAAATTATTTTACAGGGAGAAAGGTAGAGGAAAGGGCGAAGGAATGATAAAAATACCAACAAAAATTGGAAAATTATCGTAATGAAAAAATATCGTGTTTGTTCGATATCACATTTTGTAAGTGTACAAATTTCGATGCATGTAAATGCCAAAAATACATGAAAATTCTACTTGCTGAGTGATTGTTTATAAAAGATCAAATATTTGAAAGGAAAATGGTTATTGGAGAAGTGGACGTAATTACTACTGAAAAAAAGAGAAAAGGAAAAAAGAAAACAGATGGAAGACAAAAGAATAAAACGTAAAATGGTTAAAACTGATGCTGATTCTGCTCATGCTCAATCATTGGAGCTACTTGAGCTCAACACTATGTCTTCGTCCTTGTATACAGATACGGATGTAATTACCTTGGAATATCAATCATAAAATCGTCTAGATTTCCCTACCTTAGAAATGGTATGTGATTGATACGGAATTTCAGATAGAGCAGCTGCTTCATTTGCCAGTGCTGTTTTACAAGACATTGGAATTGGACACGAAGGAGAGCCTTCGGATGTGGTAGATCGCAATAAAATTCGTAGACAGCTTAAAAAGCTTTAAAATTCAGTTGCAGAGTCTACTAAGTTAACAGTGTCTTGATCTCTTTTAACCGGATTATATTTCGATGGAAGAAAAGACAACACAAAAGTGCTAATTAATAAGGACACAAAGTACTACCCAAAGACCACGAAGGAGGAGCATTATACTCTTGTAAACGAACCTAACTCTGTGTATATCGGACACGTTACTGCTGCAACAGGAGGAGCTAAAGCCATAGAAGAAGCTAAACTCAATTTTTTTGCATCAAATAATCTGCAATTAAATGGGCTAACAGTAATTGGATGAGATGAAACAAATGTTAATACTGGGCACAGGGGAGGTATTATTCACTTGATAGAACTGGCCTCAATAGACCATTACAATGGTGAATTTGTTTGCTTCAAAAAAATGAGTTACCTCTCCGTCAACTACTAAATTCTTTGGATGTGCAACAACTCATCCTAAAGAATTTTGTCGACAAATTGGTAAAGCAATCAGAACCTGCGAGGTAATTTACCGAACGTGTAGCTAATTTTTCTTCTGTAAGTGTGGAGAATATGCCACATAATATGGATAGAATGGTTCTCAGCAATGATCAGCAATATCTATATGATATTTACCAAGAGATATCACGTGGTGAATGTTATTCTGATCTGGCCTTAAGAAAGCCTGGTCCAGTTGCTCACTCAAGGTGGCTAACAATTGCAGGTAGAATTTTAAGGTTGTATGTGGTCACAGAAAAACATCTGACAATCTTATTAATCTTGCAACATATATTATGAAGGTGTATGCAACTTGTATGGTTCCATGTCAAGACAAAGCCCTCCATAACAGAAGGAGCGCTGCATATTTGGAGACTTATTTCATTTTTTAGATATTTGGAACCCAATTTAAGAAATATAGTACACACTTTTATTCAACGAAATAGCTTCTTTTGTCATCCTGAAAATTTGATATTGTCAATGCTCACAGATAACAGAGAGAATATAAGGTCTTTAGCACTACGAAAACTAATTTGTGCTAGAAATGAAAACAGAGGATCATCAGAATAAGAAGTTTTCAAGTACCAAAAATAGACTTTAAAGCAAAGGATGTTTTTGCACTTATTAATTGGTAACGAGTTGGACCTTTTGAACCACCTCTTTTGATGAATGTGCCATTTAAAGAAATTTATTCCATGGTAAAAGTTAGACGGAGGAATGGTCAAAATACCCATGCCATACTCAAGCGGTAGAAAGATGTTTTCGCTTAGTGTCTGAAGCGTCGGAAAGTGTATATGGAGAAGAGAAGAGACACGGCTTCTTATTGAATAGGATACAATCAAGAAGTCTTATCAAGCACTATAATACCAAAAAGGATTACATCCTTTAGAAATATGTAAATCTTCAAACTAATAGAATTAAAAAATCTATGATGCAAGTTCACTTTTCATAAGTTTTGTGATTTATTGCTTGACTATTAAATTTATACTTCATGTATTATTATAAAATTATAATTATTTATAATTTTATACTTTAATACTTGAATAATCTGACAATTTTTAAAATATATTTCATTAATTCACAATTTTTAATAGATATTTGTAAAAATGTCAATTTTTGACTTTTTGGGGGGCTTTCGGGCCACCAGAAGGCATGAATGAATTTTCATAATAATAAAAAAACGTAAATTAATACACCCAAAACAAAACTTTCTTACCCGGCGCTAAAGAAAATTTTGAAAATATTTTTTTATAAATTTCCAAAAAAAAATGTCATTTTTAACTATTTTTGGGGTGTTTGGGGCACTGGAAGATATGAATGGATTTCAATAAAAAAATATATGTAAACTAATATACCTAAGAGACAACTTTCCCACCCTATGCCAAAAATAATTTCAAAACAAAACAAAAAAAGTTGTAAATTTTCATAAAAAATTCAATTTTTAACTATTTTTGAGGTGCTTGGGGCACCGGAAGATATAAATGAATTTCAATAAAAAAAATTATATAAACTAATATACTTAAGACACAACTTTCCCGCCCCATGCCAAAAATAATTTCGAAAAAAAAAATTGTCCTATACCTTTCGATCAACCCTATTGCACATGCACGTTTTACACATCGTATCAATTTGATGCACTTTTAAGCATAGACTATTGCGTGGTAAGTTCCATATATATGTAAACATCTTTTCATTCTCTGTACAAATCTCTCTGTCAACTTCGAGAAAAGTCGATTTTTGTCTATTTGTGAAGACGATAACTTTACAGAAATTCCACAAAATTATTTTTTGTTGAATATATCCTTACTATAATCAATATTTCCTACGTTTAATCAGGAAAAATAAAGTTTATTATCTAAAAACTGGACATTTCACAGGTCACGCTACGAATTGTTATATGTTAATAGTGGTAATATATTTAGATCAGCGCTTGTGTGTCCGGTCGCCCAGAGTTTTGACCAAAGGAGAGCCAATAATCGCAAGAGAATACGTGTTTCCAGTTGGACAGCATCATACCACTCCTAAAATCAAACTGTGGGAATTTTGGGTGACATTTGCCAGCATTCTAATGCCTAGACAGTTAAAATAAATAACTATTAAAATGTTTGCAATTGATTTTTGAATTGTTTATGTTTGCATAACGAAGATGAGTCAGTTTAGTTTTGTTGGCAGAGCGATGCGAGCTCCACCTTTCGACATTTCATCTGTATTTCTGTAAATTTGTTTGATACGCTCTCACGATCAAACGCTTTACGACGCTTGTTTTATAACGATTTGAGTTTTTCATAATTTTTGGAGCAAAAGAAACTTTTCGGGTTTCATTATTTTTTTTCATAATGAGTGTTTAACTAAAATTAAAAAAATTTATAAATTTGTTATGTTCTGTTATTTTACGTAATTGCAACGGGCTGAAAGGCAGCAGTGTGTTGAAAATGTTTTAAGACTCTTGCATTCATTCTATACTTCTGAATTGACATACCACTAAATATAATAAAAAAGATGCTTTAAATAAAATCAGATTTCTAGCCTTAAGAAATGAAAATTGATCGCCCCATTAAATTTCATGAAAGGCGTCTACCCTTGTGGAGTGGATCGTCTAAATATTGCTACTAGCAGGAGGATACTAATATCGAACGTATCGACACCTTTCGTCCCACATTAATCTTCAGGTGGTTTTAAAAGCTGTGAGATGTCCGCCAAACTGAGCGGCAGAATTAATTAGATACATTTTTTAACTAGATACTACCTCTTACTTAGTTGATCGAGAGGAACGAAGTCCTATTTCAACTCGACTGCTCAGTAGAAATGGGAAAACCTACCGTTTTTTTCGGTTAATTTTTTGTCCCGGTTATAACTGGCTATTTTTTTTAAAAAATCCAATAACCGGGTAAATAAACCGGATAGGAAAATAGGCTTAATTTTAGGTTTGATTGGACTAAAATTTACCAAGTCATGAAGCTTTGAATTTCATCATCTTAGAGCAATCAACAACAACCACTTTATCGAGGCATCTGTTGGTGGCAGATTACTGAAAAAGTCTTTATAAACAGATAAATATTGGCCAATGGATTCATTTGCTGTAAAAAAATAATTAAAAAAATTTGTCTACAATCGACGTTTGTTTTTTTTATGAAAAAAACTGAAAACCAATTATTTTCGCAATAACCATCATCCCTGCTGCTCAGCCAATCATCTGTTTGTTACACAGTCCGGACCTAACACGTTGTTCGATTTTCTTTGAATTCGGCATGAAGGTTACGAGAAGTCATTATAAACGACGTATTTGTAAGGAATTTTGTTTTTTCATTCCGTTTCAAGATGGTGGCCGTTTTAATGATTTCAATGTTTGGGGAGAGAGTGGTGGGTTTGGCATCTTTAAAACATTTGTGATATTTAGGTACAGGCTAGAGCCGGCCCGAACAAAAGCGGGGCCTCGAAACAAGTTCCCCACAACAAAATAGTTTATTGCTTTTTGCTATTTATTGCATTAAATAATTTGTTACAATCAAGACTAAAGGAAGACAAGAAAATAATAAATAATTAAACTATTTTTTTAAAATTAATGTTTCATTGACACAAAAAATCTTTAATAAATCAAATAACAAAAATGATTTCTTCATAAATGCAATTTGGTATGCGAGGTACTAGAATGTCCTAACAATATGTGATTTTTCTTTCATTTTTTCACATGTTTTAGAGCAAATTCGGTTCATTAAGATTCATTCGGTTCGGCAAGAGCATTACGGTTTAGTTTTTCATTTAAAAAGAATTTAATAGATAAAATGGATAAATAAATCAGTCGTTTTTCACTAATACTAGATTTGAAGCAATTTTTTTGATTATTTTTAATCTTGAGAAATTTCTTTCAGCAGATGCGACGGTAATTGGTAAAGTCAATATACTTTTAGAACTTTTAATTAAATATTGTGAGATTTGTAATATTGTGTCCTGGAAAGCGAAACTGGACAACAAATTTTGATTTCTGCAAATAAATGAGTGCAATTCATTTTCGTTTTGCAAAATATGTCAGAGGCCGGGGGCCCTCAGAAACGCGGGGCCTTAGGCGTTCACACCGTTCTAAAGCCCTTTGGGCCAGCCCCGGGAATGGAAGAATTTAAATGTAATTTTGTAAATACTAATAAAAGCAGAGAATTTTGTAGATAATTCGCATTCGAATAATGAAATAGCTAAACTTCCAAAGATTGCGATGAAGAACAGGTCTTTTTTTCCCCACGTTAGGTCTACTGTTCACAAAACTATGAGTAAATAACCTTTCATGTTTAATTAAAAGCGTTTTGTCTGTAAGATATCAACGTCTATCATGTCACCAATTCTTCCGTAATTCATTCGAAAAATTCTCCCTTCACATCACTGCCAACCCTTGAGTAACAATTCCAGCTATCCCTCAGTATAAATAACAAGACAGAACAAAAAAACAGTCCCACGATTTTTAGGATGGTTGCGACAATTTTCATTAATGTAACCGGTGTAATACGTTTTTCAATTCTTCTTTTTCTTCGCATCGAACATCACTATCAGCCCCGAATCATGGAGCTGCAACTGCATGAAAAAATGTAACTAAATGAAACATTCAACCCTTTCACTGCACTCAAATTTGATAACTCAACTTGTAAATTTTTATATTATACTCGGATTGTAATCCTCACACACACACACACACACACACACAATGTGTTTTTATTTTATTCTTCTTTGTTCATGTATAATTATGCTCCCTTTCAAGTGTATTTATATCCCCCAATGTTGTAATTTTTTTTATTTGCTTTCAATAATTTTTCGCACATACTCATCCAACCGACAGGGTGCCGTTTGGGCGCCAAATTCGGGGGTATGCTGTGGTGTTATGAGGTGTTTTCCAGAAATCACAGAAACTTGAGAATCAAAATGCTCAGTTGCAGCGTTCAAATTTTTATTGTCTTTTTATATCTATGCAGTAAATACACAAGGGTGAGGACATGGTAACACATGTATATCCTTGAATACAAATGTAGAGGAAACCGTGCATGGCAGTCTTCCCACAGTCGATGAAGTTGCACTTATTCACATCTTCCCTAAATAAGAGAGAGAAAGATTTTCAAGAAACATGGTTGCATCGGTTTTTAGACAGAGAATAATCTCTAATCGTGGACCACTATCTTATTTCTAAACCTTAAAGATAGGCATATACTTCCATTTAGAAAAGTGGTTTAATACTTTCTAAGTCCGTGGCAAGTATACTTTTCACCGAATTCATGGACTTTTAAATGCAATTTTTAAGGTTGGCGTAAGTTCTCGATAAATTTTTCAGTGTGTGGTGCAGTGAGAGCTATACGTGCTAGAGTCTGACTGATCTTCGAGCTATTATTGTGACATTGTGCTAGAGCCTGAATGATCTTCGAGCTACTCTTGTGACATTCTGCTAGAGCCTGAATGATCTTCGAGCTACTATTTTGATATTGTGCTAGAGCCTGAATGATCTTCGAGCTACTATTGTGACATTATGCTAGAGCCTTTTGTAATTTCCATTTTTAGTTGTTCTGCTTTAGTTTTGTTCTACGATATGGCAACAGGCTTCTGCCATTGATATATATTGTTGTGTTTTGTGACATAAGTAGCTTAAACCTTTCTTATAATTTCTTTTATTGCGTCATCTTTTATTTTAGCAAGCGTTAGTGTTTAACGTTTTGGAATATGTTTATGGTCGGATGATCTATACATAGTATAAAATGAAATCCCCTGAAAGCATCTGTATGTGTGAACGCTTAAAACTCGAGAAATACTAAACCTATATTGGAGATATTTGTACCATTTTGTAGGACATTTATCGAGGAAGGTTTTAGCATATTAAAAGCATATCAAAATCAAATAGGGAGTTTAATAATTGCGATTTTAATAATTATTTTCCTACCACGATCCGCGCATGCGCAAAGTAGCAGTATCTGTGCCTTGCCTATGCGCGGAATACATGTCTCTTTAAATCTCATTCATGTTTGTTTTTACATTTATAAGTCGAGAAATACAAAATGTTTATTGGAGATATTTGCACCATTCTGTAGGGCATTTATCGAAGCTTTCCAAAATCAAAAAGGGAGTTTTTAATCCACTACTAGAAAAGTAAAGTCTTCTAAAAGCTTGAGAAAAAGACAAAGGCTCTAATGTTTAATCTCATTCTTTAATTAATTAACCTCATTCTTTATGCGTAAAACAGCAGGATCTGTGCATTGCGTTTCATCCGCGCATGCGCGAAATAGCTTGAGTTGCGCTGATGAATTTATGTTTGTTTACATCTCATTTTAAACGGCTACTTTAAAGATTTGCGACTGATTTTAAAGTCACCTTATGCCTAAAAAATGAAATTCTAACTTTTGCCAGCGCTCATCAAATGCAAAAAGGCTTCGTTTGTTGCGGGTTGATGAAAATCAAGAGGAAAGAGGAGTTCGATTGGCGAAAAACAGAGAAAGAAAGCGTGCAAAGCCGCACGTACAACGGCTAGTATAATTATACATTGGAGTCGGGTAACTCTTCATTCATCCTCGGCCACAGATGAAACAAAAGCCTAGATCCAATTTATTATCTCCAACATAACGAAGTGTCTTGACTTGGTAATTAATTAGTAATTAATAAAATTAATCAACAAAAAATTCATGCCAACCAATAAGCTAAATGGATTTCTTTTCTTAAATTAATCTCATTTCCAAAGTTGTTTTATTATACCACTACTAGAAAAAGTGGCCCTTTAAAGGCTCTTAAATGACGTTAAGAATTACATTTTATGTTGTTTGAATCAATAAATGTACTGCTAATCCAATAAAATGTACTGAAGTTATTATATTATTCCACTACTAGAAAAAAAGGCCCTTAAATACCCTTTAAATGACGTAAAGAATTATATTTTATGTTATTTGAATCAATAAATGCACTGCTAATCTAATAAAATGTACTGAAGTTATTATATTATACCACTACTAGAAAAGTAAAGTCTTCTAAAAGCTTGAGAAAAAGACAAATGCTGTGATGTTTGTTCCCAATAGGACACATATTGAAAAATTTAATTAAATCAATTTACAACATATAGATGGCAGCACGAGTGATGATAAATGAGGAAGAAAATTGATGTTTTTCACTCGAGGCTGCATCTTTTTTGCTTTGTTTGTGCACTTGAGAATACCAATATTTATTCCACAATGTTGAAGGAAATTCCTTACCCGTATTATTAGTTATTAAATTTCATCTGTATTTATTATTATAGAATTTTATAAAGGAACTTTTTTTGAAGTGAAATGTTGCCAGTTTGTAACAAACTGTTTTTAAGCCGAAAACCATACTTTAGAAAAAGAGGATTTTTTCAACTATTTGTCCCATGTTTTATTCAAGAAATGAAAGTCAAAAAACATCTTTTTAAAAAGTCGGGCTTTTAAAGGTTAGGGCGAAATTCTTTTAAATGGTGGGACTGTTTTCATGTGAGTCATTTTTTTCTTTATCAAAGATTACTGTTTATAAGTTATTCGCACCAATTTATCGTATATATGGTTTATTTTGACCAGAAACGATAAAATGATTTAAAAGTGACCAATAGAAAAAGATATCCTTATCTACAAACGGTCTGATACGTACAAGTGACCAACCCTCTAAAATTATTGAAAAGAGGAATATTTTTCTGTAAAAATTGTAAAGTCTGTATAATAAAATCTGTAAATATCGAAAATTGTTTCTGAACTTATAAAAGACTGATAGAAAGATACATTTAGGTACCTATGGACCTATTAGGATTTCTAATAAGACTGATGTTTTCAGTCCTTTATCTTTATTGATTTGTAAAGAAAAATTCCGACAAAGAAGTACGGATTTGTCTAAGAATAAATAAATTGTATTGGCTTTCTACTAATTTGAAAGTACTTTGTCCCCAAAACAGCGGATTATATTGCTCTAAACATATTTTACAGTGTTTATGATAGGAATATTAGACGACGAAGGACAGGACATACCCATATCTATGCTCTGTTTTAGCCCAAGATCGACCTGTTTGCATCATCAAATTTTGGACCCTATCGGTGGAAAGGAAGACCTCCAAATTCCTCACTAGGGTTTCTTCACTGAACTAAGAAGGCCACGAGAAGACGAGCCATAATGTGTTAGTACACGAGTTTAGTTTAGTTTCATCAACGTCAAGTTTGGAAGCAGCACGAGGGCTATTTTAGCGTGGCCCTCGGCGTCATTCTGACCCTCGGTCGGGCGACGGGGATGACACCTAAACTGGCGCCGGTTAACTTTCAGTCTACGGTGCCCAGTTACTTCGTTCCTCTTAGGATCACCAACTCTCTGCCGCCAAGAATGGTGAGGAGAGGATATTTGTTTTGGTTGCGCAGGGATGATTTTAACGAGTGAGATGTGCGCATGCGCGGAAATTGATCTGTTCACCGGTGTTTTGCGCATGGCGCGATATTTCGATTCGTTTTGATTGGTTTGTTCCGTTGATCTGTTTCATATGATTGGTCGATTCAATCGAATTTGTCTTGTCGGTTTGATTTTTGTCTGATTTTATCATTTCGTTACGTGCGCTTCGTACAGCTGTTGTTGATTATGGCGTTGGTTCCCTTTCGAAGTATGTGGATCAGGGATTTATAGCAAGCTGATATCAGTGTCCTAAATGTAAACAGCAACTGGGCAATTAAAATAGGTATGTGAAGTTTTAACTACACTTTTCTCGTTTCTGAACATTTTCAGTCAGTTTTAAGTTCAGAATTGTGTATGTTATTCTGTGTTTCCGCTTCTCAATGAATAAGCTAAGCTACTAGTGTCCGCTAGTGCCGTAGCGAAGCCGTAGATGTTTTTTAAGTTAAAAATATTTGCCCAGTACGCGTTTGAAATGCCGAAGGCATTGCGTGCTCAATCGCTCCTTTTCAAATGAAGCATGCGCAGTACAGCAATGAAAAGAGCACTGCGCATCCCAAACAGTGTTTGGCCCCAGCAAATAGAATTGCGCCAAGAAAAATTGGCGAGAAGCAAGTGGGCACCGTAGACTGAAAGTTTACCCTGGCGCCTCCCACTCCAAGGCTTCGCATCACACCAACGTTTGGCCATCTACGCATGACCCTGCATGGAACAGTGGAATCGGGTTTCGAACCTGGAACCCTCCGGCCCCGAAGTCGAGACCTTATCAATGGGAAACCGCGGACATAGTATACGAGAAAGTCTCGAGGAGAACACTCTTGGTGTTCCGTAAACTACAAAACCATAAAAAGAGTGTCTTGTACTTACACCCATGATGTCATTGCATGTCAGACCCTCTTTGCATGGCGGAAGTCGGTCGTACACGCCCCGTGCGTCGGGCTCTTTGCAGCACCTCTCACCTGTCCAAATAAATAAACAAATTTAATAAAGACAATTTTTAAAAAGTCACTTTTAGTGTGGTGAAAAGTATAAATTTTCATAAACGTAGTACTACGTTCCTCCCATTGGGGTCTCCGGAAGCAATTTGATTCACACGCCAGAACGCCACAAGAAACGTTGTATGGGAGATCCTCTATATGTCGGTAACTACATACGTTGAAAACATAACTAATGTCTTGTTTTAGAGATAAAGGGTAACAACAGAAGTTACAAACAAAAGATTCAAAATCGGAATTGTAATTCATAGACTACTGAGTCGCAAAGTTGGGCAAAACTCGCATGATTTGGTGAAGCACACGCATGAAGTGCGCGCCCACGATTGGCTGACGCTCTCGCTTGCCACGTTCCCATTAGCGAGATTTCGTGATTGAGCCGAAAAATGAGAAAATTGAGTTGAAAACAAAAGAGAATTGAGAGTAATTTCGAGAAACAAGAGTATCGCGAGTAACTTCCAGAAACAAAAGAGAATTGAGAGCAACTTCGAGAAGCAAGAGTATCGCGAGTAACTTCGAGAAACAAAAGAGTATCGCGAGTAACAAAGAGAATCCGAGAAACTTCGAGAAAAAAACAAGCGATTAAAGTAGTCCTACGCCTTTGATATCAGCGTCTGTCTGTTTGAAAAAGACAGCATCACGTCATTTTTTAAAACTTTTTTCAACTTTTTATTTAATTTATAATTCATTTTCATAAAAATTATAGAATAATGATATCAATTTTTTTCAAATTCGCCACCAGGTGGCTCCATTGGTAAGGAATCAAAATTTAATTGCATTTATCGATTAACTAGTAATTAAATAGTAAAATAATGTATTGTCATCAAAGACGCACAAATGTGCGCGATTTCATCTATCTAATCGGGAAGTGAGAGAAAAATCGATTTCAAAATTGCATTTTTACAAACACGAATCGAGGGAAGTTACATAAAAGAGAGTAATCAAAGCTAATTATAATTATCTTTGCATGAACGACTGTCAATCAATAAAAAAATGATTAAGAGAGGCTCTACTACAAAACAAATAATTCTGGAGCGAAATTATTTTTCTCAGATGGGCAGTAGATGGTGCTGGTTGTTCCAGTGCCCTTGTTGGCAAAGGTCACGTCTCGTTGGAGATTTTTACGGATTAACAATTCTTCTGTATGTGAAAATCTTCGTCGAATCGTTAGAATGAGCACTGACAACAAGTCGCGAAGCGGTGTCTCCCTTTTGAATATAGCATAGAAGCAGTGTGTACCAGTCCCTACACAACCCTCCAAACTTAAGATTCGAAACAAAATTTCGAGCAGAAAAAATAAATAAAAAAATACAAGAAAAAGATCACAAATTGCAGAAAAAAAATAATGTGCAAAAATGGAAAAATCTTATTGATGTTTCTCGCGTGAGCTGCACCAACAAGTGAAATCAAAGAAACGAGGGATAATTACTTTTACTTAACCTTAATTCGTTGGATATTACACAGAAAATGCACGGTATTTTGAATAGCATTCAGAAATTCCTCCCCTGATGAGCAATATTTCTTGCGTATTTTTTCTATATATAACAAAACGTGTCAATATATCGTCGCTTAACAAGCAACACCACCTAACTCAATTTTTTGAAATTTCAAAGAGGAAAAAAAATCGTCGCTTAACAAGCAACACCACCTATCTCAATTTTTTGAAATTTCAAAGAGGAAGAAAATCGTCGCTTAACAAGCAACACCACCTATCTCAATTTTTTGAACTTTCAAAGAGTAAGAAAATACCCAATTTTTCGCAACCAATAACGAATGTTTCGGAAATTTTAACAAATATAATATGAACATTAGACCGCATGTTCCTACCAGATATGAAAAAAATTCAGACATTTTCGTTATTGGTTGAAAAAAATTGGGTATTTTCTTCCTCTTTGAAAGTTCAAAAAATTGAGATAGGTGGTGTTGCTTTTTTTAGCGACGATATATGGAACAGCATGTTGCGTATATGTGTCCGTATTTTATTATAATATGCCCAAAAACATCATGGAAAACCTTATTAATGTATTACCTGAATTTTTTCATATGCCCGCCTCCGTTTCTTTCAACGAATATTTTCACTCGCATTCCCCAACAAACATAAATATTCTTTCAAATCTTGTCTTTTTATTACTTTACTTCCCTATGTCTGCCTCCGGTTTATTTTTTCTACAAATATTTTACTAACTTTCCTCAAAAAACTGAAATCTCCTTTGAATTCTATATTGTTTAATGAAAATTTTTAAATCCAGCCTTTTACTTACCCAGCGTTTCTCGGGATCCACATTTTTTTCATATCCCCGCCTTTGTTTCTTTGTCCTACAAATTTTGTCACTAACCTTCCCCAACGAACTTAAGTCTGTTTGGAATACTCTGTTGTTGGATTAAAACTTTCAATTCTAGTCTTTTTACTTTCTCGTATACGAAGTA
>BGPR01020583.1:0-19585 GCA_013235015.1 Araneus ventricosus | reverse complement strand
TACTTCGTATACGAGAAAGTAAAAAGACTAGAATTGAAAGTTTTAATCCAACAACAGAGTATTCCAAACAGACTTAAGTTCGTTGGGGAAGGTTAGTGACAAAATTTGTAGGACAAAGAAACAAAGGCGGGGATATGAAAAAAATGTGGATCCCGAGAAACGCTGGGTAAGTAAAAGGCTGGATTTAAAAATTTTCATTAAACAATATAGAATTCAAAGGAGATTTCAGTTTTTTGAGGAAAGTTAGTAAAATATTTGTAGAAAAAATAAACCGGAGGCAGACATAGGGAAGTAAAGTAATAAAAAGACAAGATTTGAAAGAATATTTATGTTTGTTGGGGAATGCGAGTGAAAATATTCGTTGAAAGAAACGGAGGCGGGCATATGAAAAAATTCAGGTAATACATTAATAAGGTTTTCCATGATGTTTTTGGGCATATTATAATAAAATACGGACACATATACGCAACATGCTGTTCCATATATCGTCGCTAAAAAAAGCAACACCACCTATCTCAATTTTTTGAACTTTCAAAGAGGAAGAAAATACCCAATTTTTTTCAACCAATAACGAAAATGTCTGAATTTTTTTCATATCTGGTAGGAACATGCGGTCTAATGTTCATATTATATTTGTTAAAATTTCCGAAACATTCGTTATTGGTTGCGAAAAATTGGGTATTTTCTTACTCTTTGAAAGTTCAAAAAATTGAGATAGGTGGTGTTGCTTGTTAAGCGACGATTTTCTTCCTCTTTGAAATTTCAAAAAATTGAGATAGGTGGTGTTGCTTGTTAAGCGACGATTTTTTTTCCTCTTTGAAATTTCAAAAAATTGAGTTAGGTGGTGTTGCTTGTTAAGCGACGATATATTGACACGTTTTGTTATATATAGAAAAAATACGCAAGAAATATTGCTCATCAGGGGAGGAATTTCTGAATGCTATTCAAAATACCGTGCATTTTCTGTGTAATATCCAACGAATTAAGGTTAAGTAAAAGTAATTATCCCTCGTTTCTTTGATTTCACTTGTTGGTGCAGCTCACGCGAGAAACATCAATAAGATTTTTCCATTTTTGCACATTATTTTTTTTCTGCAATTTGTGATCTTTTTCTTGTATTTTTTTATTTATTTTTTCTGCTCGAAATTTTGTTTCGAATCTTAAGTTTGGAGGGTTGTGTAGGGACTGGTACACACTGCTTCTATGCTATATTCAAAAGGGAGACACCGCTTCGCGACTTGTTGTCAGTGCTCATTCTAACGATTCGACGAAGATTTTCACATACAGAAGAATTGTTAATCCGTAAAAATCTCCAACGAGACGTGACCTTTGCCAACAAGGGCACTGGAACAACCAGCACCATCTACTGCCCATCTGAGAAAAATAATTTCGCTCCAGAATTATTTGTTTTGTAGTAGAGCCTCTCTTAATCATTTTTTTATTGATTGACAGTCGTTCATGCAAAGATAATTATAATTAGCTTTGATTACTCTCTTTTATGTAACTTCCCTCGATTCGTGTTTGTAAAAATGCAATTTTGAAATCGATTTTTCTCTCACTTCCCGATTAGATAGATGAAATCGCGCACATTTGTGCGTCTTTGATGACAATACATTATTTTACTATTTAATTACTAGTTAATCGATAAATGCAATTAAATTTTGATTCCTTACCAATGGAGCCACCTGGTGGCGAATTTGAAAAAAATTGATATCATTATTCTATAATTTTTATGAAAATGAATTATAAATTAAATAAAAAGTTGAAAAAAGTTTTAAAAAATGACGTGATGCTGTCTTTTTCAAACAGACAGACGCTGATATCAAAGGCGTAGGACTACTTTAATCGCTTGTTTTTTTCTCGAAGTTTCTCGGATTCTCTTTGTTACTCGCGATACTCTTTTGTTTCTCGAAGTTACTCGCGATACTCTTGCTTCTCGAAGTTGCTCTCAATTCTCTTTTGTTTCTGGAAGTTACTCGCGATACTCTTGTTTCTCGAAATTACTCTCAATTCTCTTTTGTTTTCAACTCAATTTTCTCATTTTTCGGCTCAATCACGAAATCTCGCTAATGGGAACGTGGCAAGCGAGAGCGTCAGCCAATCGTGGGCGCGCACTTCATGCGTGTGCTTCACCAAATCATGCGAGTTTTGCCCAACTTTGCGACTCAGTAGTCTATGAATTACAATTCCGATTTTGAATCTTTTGTTTGTAACTTCTGTTGTTACCCTTTATCTCTAAAACAAGACATTAGTTATGTTTTCAACGTATGTAGTTACCGACATATAGAGGATCTCCCATACAACGTTTCTTGTGGCGTTCTGGCGTGTGAATCAAATTGCTTCCGGAGACCCCAATGGGAGGAACGTAGTACTACGTTTATGAAAATTTATACTTTTCACCACACTAAAAGTGACTTTTTAAAAATTGTCTTTATTAAATTTGTTTATTTATTTGGACAGGTGAGAGGTGCTGCAAAGAGCCCGACGCACGGGGCGTGTACGACCGACTTCCGCCATGCAAAGAGGGTCTGACATGCAATGACATCATGGGTGTAAGTACAAGACACTCTTTTTATGGTTTTGTAGTTTACGGAACACCAAGAGTGTTCTCCTCGAGACTTTCTCGTATACTATGTCCGCGGTTTCCCATTGATAAGGTCTCGACTTCGGGGCCGGAGGGTTCCAGGTTCGAAACCCGATTCCACTGTTCCATGCAGGGTCATGCGTAGATGGCCAAACGTTGGTGTGATGCGAAGCCTTGGAGTGGGAGGCGCCAGGGTAAACTTTCAGTCTACGGTGCCCACTTGCTTCTCGCCAATTTTTCTTGGCGCAATTCTATTTGCTGGGGCCAAACACTGTTTGGGATGCGCAGTGCTCTTTTCATTGCTGTACTGCGCATGCTTCATTTGAAAAGGAGCGATTGAGCACGCAATGCCTTCGGCATTTCAAACGCGTACTGGGCAAATATTTTTAACTTAAAAAACATCTACGGCTTCGCTACGGCACTAGCGGACACTAGTAGCTTAGCTTATTCATTGAGAAGCGGAAACACAGAATAACATACACAATTCTGAACTTAAAACTGACTGAAAATGTTCAGAAACGAGAAAAGTGTAGTTAAAACTTCACATACCTATTTTAATTGCCCAGTTGCTGTTTACATTTAGGACACTGATATCAGCTTGCTATAAATCCCTGATCCACATACTTCGAAAGGGAACCAACGCCATAATCAACAACAGCTGTACGAAGCGCACGTAACGAAATGATAAAATCAGACAAAAATCAAACCGACAAGACAAATTCGATTGAATCGACCAATCATATGAAACAGATCAACGGAACAAACCAATCAAAACGAATCGAAATATCGCGCCATGCGCAAAACACCGGTGAACAGATCAATTTCCGCGCATGCGCACATCTCACTCGTTAAAATCATCCCTGCGCAACCAAAACAAATATCCTCTCCTCACCATTCTTGGCGGCAGAGAGTTGGTGATCCTAAGAGGAACGAAGTAACTGGGCACCGTAGACTGAAAGTTAACCGGCGCCAGTTTAGGTGTCATCCCCGTCGCCCGACCGAGGGTCAGAATGACGCCGAGGGCCACGCTAAAATAGCCCTCGTGCTGCTTCCAAACTTGACGTTGATGAAACTAAACTAAACTCGTGTACTAACACATTATGGCTCGTCTTCTCGTGGCCTTCTTAGTTCAGTGAAGAAACCCTAGTGAGGAATTTGGAGGTCTTCCTTTCCACCGATAGGGTCCAAAATTTGATGATGCAAACAGGTCGATCTTGGGCTAAAACAGAGCATAGATATGGGTATGTCCTGTCCTTCGTCGTCTAATATTCCTATCATAAACACTGTAAAATATGTTTAGAGCAATATAATCCGCTGTTTTGGGGACAAAGTACTTTCAAATTAGTAGAAAGCCAATACAATTTATTTATTCTTAGACAAATCCGTACTTCTTTGTCGGAATTTTTCTTTACAAATCAATAAAGATAAAGGACTGAAAACATCAGTCTTATTAGAAATCCTAATAGGTCCATAGGTACCTAAATGTATCTTTCTATCAGTCTTTTATAAGTTCAGAAACAATTTTCGATATTTACAGATTTTATTATACAGACTTTACAATTTTTACAGAAAAATATTCCTCTTTTCAATAATTTTAGAGGGTTGGTCACTTGTACGTATCAGACCGTTTGTAGATAAGGATATCTTTTTCTATTGGTCACTTTTAAATCATTTTATCGTTTCTGGTCAAAATAAACCATATATACGATAAATTGGTGCGAATAACTTATAAACAGTAATCTTTGATAAAGAAAAAAATGACTCACATGAAAACAGTCCCACCATTTAAAAGAATTTCGCCCTAACCTTTAAAAGCCCGACTTTTTAAAAAGATGTTTTTTGACTTTCATTTCTTGAATAAAACATGGGACAAATAGTTGAAAAAATCCTCTTTTTCTAAAGTATGGTTTTCGGCTTAAAAACAGTTTGTTACAAACTGGCAACATTTCACTTCAAAAAAAGTTCCTTTATAAAATTCTATAATAATAAATACAGATGAAATTTAATAAC
Organism: Araneus ventricosus; assembly: GCA_013235015.1. Lineage (NCBI taxonomy): Eukaryota > Metazoa > Arthropoda > Arachnida > Araneae > Araneidae > Araneus > Araneus ventricosus. Next base: position 14,991 of record BGPR01020583.1, on the reverse strand, counting down.
TAATAATACGGGTAAGGAATTTCCTTCAACATTGTGGAATAAATATTGGTATTCTCAAGTGCACAAACAAAGCAAAAAAGATGCAGCCTCGAGTGAAAAACATCAATTTTCTTCCTCATTTATCATCACTCGTGCTGCCATCTATATGTTGTAAATTGATTTAATTAAATTTTTCAATATGTGTCCTATTGGGAACAAACATCACAGCATTTGTCTTTTTCTCAAGCTTTTAGAAGACTTTACTTTTCTAGTAGTGGTATAATATAATAACTTCAGTACATTTTATTAGATTAGCAGTGCATTTATTGATTCAAATAACATAAAATATAATTCTTTACGTCATTTAAAGGGTATTTAAGGGCCTTTTTTTCTAGTAGTGGAATAATATAATAACTTCAGTACATTTTATTGGATTAGCAGTACATTTATTGATTCAAACAACATAAAATGTAATTCTTAACGTCATTTAAGAGCCTTTAAAGGGCCACTTTTTCTAGTAGTGGTATAATAAAACAACTTTGGAAATGAGATTAATTTAAGAAAAGAAATCCATTTAGCTTATTGGTTGGCATGAATTTTTTGTTGATTAATTTTATTAATTACTAATTAATTACCAAGTCAAGACACTTCGTTATGTTGGAGATAATAAATTGGATCTAGGCTTTTGTTTCATCTGTGGCCGAGGATGAATGAAGAGTTACCCGACTCCAATGTATAATTATACTAGCCGTTGTACGTGCGGCTTTGCACGCTTTCTTTCTCTGTTTTTCGCCAATCGAACTCCTCTTTCCTCTTGATTTTCATCAACCCGCAACAAACGAAGCCTTTTTGCATTTGATGAGCGCTGGCAAAAGTTAGAATTTCATTTTTTAGGCATAAGGTGACTTTAAAATCAGTCGCAAATCTTTAAAGTAGCCGTTTAAAATGAGATGTAAACAAACATAAATTCATCAGCGCAACTCAAGCTATTTCGCGCATGCGCGGATGAAACGCAATGCACAGATCCTGCTGTTTTACGCATAAAGAATGAGGTTAATTAATTAAAGAATGAGATTAAACATTAGAGCCTTTGTCTTTTTCTCAAGCTTTTAGAAGACTTTACTTTTCTAGTAGTGGATTAAAAACTCCCTTTTTGATTTTGGAAAGCTTCGATAAATGCCCTACAGAATGGTGCAAATATCTCCAATAAACATTTTGTATTTCTCGACTTATAAATGTAAAAACAAACATGAATGAGATTTAAAGAGACATGTATTCCGCGCATAGGCAAGGCACAGATACTGCTACTTTGCGCATGCGCGGATCGTGGTAGGAAAATAATTATTAAAATCGCAATTATTAAACTCCCTATTTGATTTTGATATGCTTTTAATATGCTAAAACCTTCCTCGATAAATGTCCTACAAAATGGTACAAATATCTCCAATATAGGTTTAGTATTTCTCGAGTTTTAAGCGTTCACACATACAGATGCTTTCAGGGGATTTCATTTTATACTATGTATAGATCATCCGACCATAAACATATTCCAAAACGTTAAACACTAACGCTTGCTAAAATAAAAGATGACGCAATAAAAGAAATTATAAGAAAGGTTTAAGCTACTTATGTCACAAAACACAACAATATATATCAATGGCAGAAGCCTGTTGCCATATCGTAGAACAAAACTAAAGCAGAACAACTAAAAATGGAAATTACAAAAGGCTCTAGCATAATGTCACAATAGTAGCTCGAAGATCATTCAGGCTCTAGCACAATATCAAAATAGTAGCTCGAAGATCATTCAGGCTCTAGCAGAATGTCACAAGAGTAGCTCGAAGATCATTCAGGCTCTAGCACAATGTCACAATAATAGCTCGAAGATCAGTCAGACTCTAGCACGTATAGCTCTCACTGCACCACACACTGAAAAATTTATCGAGAACTTACGCCAACCTTAAAAATTGCATTTAAAAGTCCATGAATTCGGTGAAAAGTATACTTGCCACGGACTTAGAAAGTATTAAACCACTTTTCTAAATGGAAGTATATGCCTATCTTTAAGGTTTAGAAATAAGATAGTGGTCCACGATTAGAGATTATTCTCTGTCTAAAAACCGATGCAACCATGTTTCTTGAAAATCTTTCTCTCTCTTATTTAGGGAAGATGTGAATAAGTGCAACTTCATCGACTGTGGGAAGACTGCCATGCACGGTTTCCTCTACATTTGTATTCAAGGATATACATGTGTTACCATGTCCTCACCCTTGTGTATTTACTGCATAGATATAAAAAGACAATAAAAATTTGAACGCTGCAACTGAGCATTTTGATTCTCAAGTTTCTGTGATTTCTGGAAAACACCTCATAACACCACAGCATACCCCCGAATTTGGCGCCCAAACGGCACCCTGTCGGTTGGATGAGTATGTGCGAAAAATTATTGAAAGCAAATAAAAAAAATTACAACATTGGGGGATATAAATACACTTGAAAGGGAGCATAATTATACATGAACAAAGAAGAATAAAATAAAAACACATTGTGTGTGTGTGTGTGTGTGTGTGTGAGGATTACAATCCGAGTATAATATAAAAATTTACAAGTTGAGTTATCAAATTTGAGTGCAGTGAAAGGGTTGAATGTTTCATTTAGTTACATTTTTTCATGCAGTTGCAGCTCCATGATTCGGGGCTGATAGTGATGTTCGATGCGAAGAAAAAGAAGAATTGAAAAACGTATTACACCGGTTACATTAATGAAAATTGTCGCAACCATCCTAAAAATCGTGGGACTGTTTTTTTGTTCTGTCTTGTTATTTATACTGAGGGATAGCTGGAATTGTTACTCAAGGGTTGGCAGTGATGTGAAGGGAGAATTTTTCGAATGAATTACGGAAGAATTGGTGACATGATAGACGTTGATATCTTACAGACAAAACGCTTTTAATTAAACATGAAAGGTTATTTACTCATAGTTTTGTGAACAGTAGACCTAACGTGGGGAAAAAAAGACCTGTTCTTCATCGCAATCTTTGGAAGTTTAGCTATTTCATTATTCGAATGCGAATTATCTACAAAATTCTCTGCTTTTATTAGTATTTACAAAATTACATTTAAATTCTTCCATTCCCGGGGCTGGCCCAAAGGGCTTTAGAACGGTGTGAACGCCTAAGGCCCCGCGTTTCTGAGGGCCCCCGGCCTCTGACATATTTTGCAAAACGAAAATGAATTGCACTCATTTATTTGCAGAAATCAAAATTTGTTGTCCAGTTTCGCTTTCCAGGACACAATATTACAAATCTCACAATATTTAATTAAAAGTTCTAAAAGTATATTGACTTTACCAATTACCGTCGCATCTGCTGAAAGAAATTTCTCAAGATTAAAAATAATCAAAAAAATTGCTTCAAATCTAGTATTAGTGAAAAACGACTGATTTATTTATCCATTTTATCTATTAAATTCTTTTTAAATGAAAAACTAAACCGTAATGCTCTTGCCGAACCGAATGAATCTTAATGAACCGAATTTGCTCTAAAACATGTGAAAAAATGAAAGAAAAATCACATATTGTTAGGACATTCTAGTACCTCGCATACCAAATTGCATTTATGAAGAAATCATTTTTGTTATTTGATTTATTAAAGATTTTTTGTGTCAATGAAACATTAATTTTAAAAAAATAGTTTAATTATTTATTATTTTCTTGTCTTCCTTTAGTCTTGATTGTAACAAATTATTTAATGCAATAAATAGCAAAAAGCAATAAACTATTTTGTTGTGGGGAACTTGTTTCGAGGCCCCGCTTTTGTTCGGGCCGGCTCTAGCCTGTACCTAAATATCACAAATGTTTTAAAGATGCCAAACCCACCACTCTCTCCCCAAACATTGAAATCATTAAAACGGCCACCATCTTGAAACGGAATGAAAAAACAAAATTCCTTACAAATACGTCGTTTATAATGACTTCTCGTAACCTTCATGCCGAATTCAAAGAAAATCGAACAACGTGTTAGGTCCGGACTGTGTAACAAACAGATGATTGGCTGAGCAGCAGGGATGATGGTTATTGCGAAAATAATTGGTTTTCAGTTTTTTTCATAAAAAAAACAAACGTCGATTGTAGACAAATTTTTTTAATTATTTTTTTACAGCAAATGAATCCATTGGCCAATATTTATCTGTTTATAAAGACTTTTTCAGTAATCTGCCACCAACAGATGCCTCGATAAAGTGGTTGTTGTTGATTGCTCTAAGATGATGAAATTCAAAGCTTCATGACTTGGTAAATTTTAGTCCAATCAAACCTAAAATTAAGCCTATTTTCCTATCCGGTTTATTTACCCGGTTATTGGATTTTTTAAAAAAAATAGCCAGTTATAACCGGGACAAAAAATTAACCGAAAAAAACGGTAGGTTTTCCCATTTCTACTGAGCAGTCGAGTTGAAATAGGACTTCGTTCCTCTCGATCAACTAAGTAAGAGGTAGTATCTAGTTAAAAAATGTATCTAATTAATTCTGCCGCTCAGTTTGGCGGACATCTCACAGCTTTTAAAACCACCTGAAGATTAATGTGGGACGAAAGGTGTCGATACGTTCGATATTAGTATCCTCCTGCTAGTAGCAATATTTAGACGATCCACTCCACAAGGGTAGACGCCTTTCATGAAATTTAATGGGGCGATCAATTTTCATTTCTTAAGGCTAGAAATCTGATTTTATTTAAAGCATCTTTTTTATTATATTTAGTGGTATGTCAATTCAGAAGTATAGAATGAATGCAAGAGTCTTAAAACATTTTCAACACACTGCTGCCTTTCAGCCCGTTGCAATTACGTAAAATAACAGAACATAACAAATTTATAAATTTTTTTAATTTTAGTTAAACACTCATTATGAAAAAAAATAATGAAACCCGAAAAGTTTCTTTTGCTCCAAAAATTATGAAAAACTCAAATCGTTATAAAACAAGCGTCGTAAAGCGTTTGATCGTGAGAGCGTATCAAACAAATTTACAGAAATACAGATGAAATGTCGAAAGGTGGAGCTCGCATCGCTCTGCCAACAAAACTAAACTGACTCATCTTCGTTATGCAAACATAAACAATTCAAAAATCAATTGCAAACATTTTAATAGTTATTTATTTTAACTGTCTAGGCATTAGAATGCTGGCAAATGTCACCCAAAATTCCCACAGTTTGATTTTAGGAGTGGTATGATGCTGTCCAACTGGAAACACGTATTCTCTTGCGATTATTGGCTCTCCTTTGGTCAAAACTCTGGGCGACCGGACACACAAGCGCTGATCTAAATATATTACCACTATTAACATATAACAATTCGTAGCGTGACCTGTGAAATGTCCAGTTTTTAGATAATAAACTTTATTTTTCCTGATTAAACGTAGGAAATATTGATTATAGTAAGGATATATTCAACAAAAAATAATTTTGTGGAATTTCTGTAAAGTTATCGTCTTCACAAATAGACAAAAATCGACTTTTCTCGAAGTTGACAGAGAGATTTGTACAGAGAATGAAAAGATGTTTACATATATATGGAACTTACCACGCAATAGTCTATGCTTAAAAGTGCATCAAATTGATACGATGTGTAAAACGTGCATGTGCAATAGGGTTGATCGAAAGGTATAGGACAATTTTTTTTTTCGAAATTATTTTTGGCATGGGGCGGGAAAGTTGTGTCTTAAGTATATTAGTTTATATAATTTTTTTTATTGAAATTCATTTATATCTTCCGGTGCCCCAAGCACCTCAAAAATAGTTAAAAATTGAATTTTTTATGAAAATTTACAACTTTTTTTGTTTTGTTTTGAAATTATTTTTGGCATAGGGTGGGAAAGTTGTCTCTTAGGTATATTAGTTTACATATATTTTTTTATTGAAATCCATTCATATCTTCCAGTGCCCCAAACACCCCAAAAATAGTTAAAAATGACATTTTTTTTTGGAAATTTATAAAAAAATATTTTCAAAATTTTCTTTAGCGCCGGGTAAGAAAGTTTTGTTTTGGGTGTATTAATTTACGTTTTTTTATTATTATGAAAATTCATTCATGCCTTCTGGTGGCCCGAAAGCCCCCCAAAAAGTCAAAAATTGACATTTTTACAAATATCTATTAAAAATTGTGAATTAATGAAATATATTTTAAAAATTGTCAGATTATTCAAGTATTAAAGTATAAAATTATAAATAATTATAATTTTATAATAATACATGAAGTATAAATTTAATAGTCAAGCAATAAATCACAAAACTTATGAAAAGTGAACTTGCATCATAGATTTTTTAATTCTATTAGTTTGAAGATTTACATATTTCTAAAGGATGTAATCCTTTTTGGTATTATAGTGCTTGATAAGACTTCTTGATTGTATCCTATTCAATAAGAAGCCGTGTCTCTTCTCTTCTCCATATACACTTTCCGACGCTTCAGACACTAAGCGAAAACATCTTTCTACCGCTTGAGTATGGCATGGGTATTTTGACCATTCCTCCGTCTAACTTTTACCATGGAATAAATTTCTTTAAATGGCACATTCATCAAAAGAGGTGGTTCAAAAGGTCCAACTCGTTACCAATTAATAAGTGCAAAAACATCCTTTGCTTTAAAGTCTATTTTTGGTACTTGAAAACTTCTTATTCTGATGATCCTCTGTTTTCATTTCTAGCACAAATTAGTTTTCGTAGTGCTAAAGACCTTATATTCTCTCTGTTATCTGTGAGCATTGACAATATCAAATTTTCAGGATGACAAAAGAAGCTATTTCGTTGAATAAAAGTGTGTACTATATTTCTTAAATTGGGTTCCAAATATCTAAAAAATGAAATAAGTCTCCAAATATGCAGCGCTCCTTCTGTTATGGAGGGCTTTGTCTTGACATGGAACCATACAAGTTGCATACACCTTCATAATATATGTTGCAAGATTAATAAGATTGTCAGATGTTTTTCTGTGACCACATACAACCTTAAAATTCTACCTGCAATTGTTAGCCACCTTGAGTGAGCAACTGGACCAGGCTTTCTTAAGGCCAGATCAGAATAACATTCACCACGTGATATCTCTTGGTAAATATCATATAGATATTGCTGATCATTGCTGAGAACCATTCTATCCATATTATGTGGCATATTCTCCACACTTACAGAAGAAAAATTAGCTACACGTTCGGTAAATTACCTCGCAGGTTCTGATTGCTTTACCAATTTGTCGACAAAATTCTTTAGGATGAGTTGTTGCACATCCAAAGAATTTAGTAGTTGACGGAGAGGTAACTCATTTTTTTGAAGCAAACAAATTCACCATTGTAATGGTCTATTGAGGCCAGTTCTATCAAGTGAATAATACCTCCCCTGTGCCCAGTATTAACATTTGTTTCATCTCATCCAATTACTGTTAGCCCATTTAATTGCAGATTATTTGATGCAAAAAAATTGAGTTTAGCTTCTTCTATGGCTTTAGCTCCTCCTGTTGCAGCAGTAACGTGTCCGATATACACAGAGTTAGGTTCGTTTACAAGAGTATAATGCTCCTCCTTCGTGGTCTTTGGGTAGTACTTTGTGTCCTTATTAATTAGCACTTTTGTGTTGTCTTTTCTTCCATCGAAATATAATCCGGTTAAAAGAGATCAAGACACTGTTAACTTAGTAGACTCTGCAACTGAATTTTAAAGCTTTTTAAGCTGTCTACGAATTTTATTGCGATCTACCACATCCGAAGGCTCTCCTTCGTGTCCAATTCCAATGTCTTGTAAAACAGCACTGGCAAATGAAGCAGCTGCTCTATCTGAAATTCCGTATCAATCACATACCATTTCTAAGGTAGGGAAATCTAGACGATTTTATGATTGATATTCCAAGGTAATTACATCCGTATCTGTATACAAGGACGAAGACATAGTGTTGAGCTCAAGTAGCTCCAATGATTGAGCATGAGCAGAATCAGCATCAGTTTTAACCATTTTACGTTTTATTCTTTTGTCTTCCATCTGTTTTCTTTTTTCCTTTTCTCTTTTTTTCAGTAGTAATTACGTCCACTTCTCCAATAACCATTTTCCTTTCAAATATTTGATCTTTTATAAACAATCACTCAGCAAGTAGAATTTTCATGTATTTTTGGCATTTACATGCATCGAAATTTGTACACTTACAAAATGTGATATCGAACAAACACGATATTTTTTCATTACGATAATTTTCCAATTTTTGTTGGTATTTTTATCATTCCTTCGCCCTTTCCTCTACCTTTCTCCCTGTAAAATAATTTCTTTAACACATTTTTAATTTTTGATTTTTAATTCGAAATTTGTATAAAAATCGTTTTTTTGCAAATATTTAAGCGTCTTGGGGCACCGGAAGATATTAAACAAAGTTGAAAAATTTTTGCATGTATGCTAGTACACTTAAAAGACAACTTTTGCACCCTATGCCGATTATTTTACCCACACTTTGAATTTTCGATCCACCCTAATGTGCAATCCGATAAACTTGTAAGGCAATAAATTTTGCTCCCCGTCAGATGACCTGTCTTGATAAATAACGGCAGGCTTCACGTGTTTATCGGAATTAACAAAGATAAATAATTAAAAATTAATTGTATATATTTAATAGAAAGAATCATGAAGCCAAGTGTGAAAAAGCGATAACATTTTCTCCGAATTTTCTAATCAAAAGTTTACAACCGGTCATGGGACGTTTAGCGTTATGTAACTTAAATTTTCATCACATTATTAATATAATTTAGGTTTTAATGAACGTTTCGGAATTGTTTTTCTCAGAATATTGTCGCTTAACATGCAACGCCACCTATCGCAATTTTTTGAAATTTCAAAGAGGAAAGAAATACTCAATTTTTCTCAACCGAAAACAGCAAGACGATATTTAAAAAATGCAGAAATATTTGTTATTGGCTGCGAAAAATTTATAATTTCTTTCCTCTTTGAAATTTCAAAAAATTAAGATATGTGGCGTTGCATGTTAAGCGAAGAGTTATGCATTTTTTTAAATATTCGATATAAAGATGAGACCGCATATTCCAACCAGATGTGAAAAAGAATTAAGAAATATTCGTTTTTGGTTCAGAAAAATTTATTATTTCTTTCCTCTTTGAAATTTCATAAAATTGAGATAGGTGGCGTTGCATGTTAAGCGAAGTTTATGCCTTTTTAATAATATTCAATATAAAGATGAGACCACATGTTCCAACCAGATGAGAAAAAAAATTCAGAAATATTCGTTTTTGGTTCAAAAAAATTGAGTATTTCTTCCCTCTTTGAAATTTCAAAAAATTGAGATAGGTGGCGTTGCATGTTAATCGATGATATGCGAAAGACGTTCTCTACTGCGATGTCATCACCTTAATGCTACGTTGCCACAATAAAATAAACAAAATAAATCCCATAAATAAATTAGGACTTCACATGCACATGGTTTCAGAACTCTAGCACGTCAGGAAGTCAGTGAAAAATTGCCTTGAATAAAAGTATATCAGAAAACTGTAAAGCGTTGCCAATTGCGGGTATTTTTCTTTATTTCAATTCTAATCAATTTCAGAATGTTCTGACATGACTGATAATTTCAAAAATGCTTTAAAGAAACAGTATAAAATGAGGCAATTTTTTTACAACTTCTTTCATTAAAACAGTTCCTGCTATTCTTCTCTCTTTAAAAGTAAATTTAATGAAAATAATTTTTGAAAGCAGGCAGATTTTTATTTCAGTTATTGTCGATTTTTTAGTCTTAAATTTATAATTTGTCAGTTATAAATATTATGTAAACTTCTAATGATTTTTTTTAAAAATTAACCACCTGGTAGCATCACTGGTTTAGAATCAAATTTTCATTAAATTAATAGACTAATGATTATCAAATTCTGAAAATAATAAAATAGCGTATTTTTCTCGGGAATACAAAGTACAAAATTTCAAAACTGTAGCTCATCAGGAAGTGAAGGAAAAATGGATCACAAAATTCCATTATTACAAACTCGAAACAAGTCAAATTCGATAAAAGTATGCAGGAACTTGAAACTTTTAAACTTGAAATTGTATGGAAATTGACATAATACAGTGATGAAGACTTTTCCTTTCAACGTTGCGTGAAAAACGTGTTAGATATGTTACCGACAATGTATGAAAGCATTTTAGCAAGCAAAAGCAAGAACAGAATACCTCGGCATTTTATCGAATGCCGAAAACTTGCCGACAATGTATGGATCTATTAGCATTTCACACATTTCCTAGGTTTGTCATTCACATATTTTCCGGTTTCTGACTTAGCTTTCTATAGAATGATAAATGAAAAACCCGCAATGTATGAAACACATCGCCGATTCTATTTTATACGTAAAAAAAATTAAGTACAATTCAAAATAAAATTATTTCTTTTCTTGATGCAAGAAGTAGGTTCACACTTCGTTTTGTTTTCTTTAATAAGAAAAGCCTAAATTTTGTTTTGTACAAATTTCATTTTTCTTTTCCAATTTTGAATAAAAGTTTTTTCAAGGCAATCTTTTACTATTTTTTTAAAAATAAAATTTGTATTTTTGAAGAATGCGCGCATTTTAAATAATATCCTTATCATGACTTTTTTTTCATACTTTGCCTAAATATCATTTGTCATTCTAAAGAACGCCTAGGTATTATATATAATGCTTAGGGAAAGCATATAATAATACGGACATTTCATACTTTGCCTAAGAACGCCCGGCATTCTATAAAATACCTAAGTATTCTATAGAATCCAGGCGTTCCGTATATTGCTGGTAACAGATTTAACAATAGTTCTTTGAAACCAACGGAAATGTTCTCCCATCTACTTTCTCGTATGCATCGTATTTAATGTTTAGCTTCGTTGTATAAAATGAAGATAATCGAAGTAGACATTTTGAATCTATTTCGTTAGTCGATTAGGTACAAAAATTGATACTGATAGAGAATTTCGATGTCAAAACCACATACAAAATTTCATTTATCTTGCGTGTTGCATTTTTGACTTATGATGTTCGCGTGCACATGGACAGACAGGCAAACAGAGAGTCTAGTAGTTCGCACATTCAGTCCAAAATTTGACTCGTATCTACTATTTTCGAGTAAAGATCATATATTAAGATTTTATATATAAATAGGGGACTCTGCCAACTGCTAACTAACACTCTTCAAACCTCCAATCCTCCCAGGTCTGCTATACAAACTCTGCTCGCTTCGCTCGCTACAATGAGGACAATGTTCATAATAGCAAAATAAATTTATGACAGAGCTTAATAAATTTGTTTCCAAGCTCGTCATAATCGCGCCAATCTTTAAAAAGTCCGTCCAAAGGAAAAAAGCTTTCAGGATTAAAGATACTTTAACCTTACTTTTTTCTGTATTTGTAGTTAAAATAAGGTCAGATTTAGAGTTTTTTAAATATTAAATTTACATTCATTCTTTTTCAAAAAATCATATTACCTCCAATAAATTCAGGTTCTTGCCATTTCTAGAGAAGTTATTTTTCGTATAGTTAATAGCCATTTTTTAAATCTCTTTTTCTTCCCAACTACAATAAGATATTTACGTTTTGAAAGTAAAATCACGGGAACCGCGCAAGAGAAATATTTATATTGATATAAAATCCAACTTTTAGGGCTTTTCAATCCTCATGTTCACAAACGCGTGAATAGACAGACAGACAGATGGCCAACCAACTGGCGTATATGGCCCAAAATTTGATACAGATTCACAATTCTGACGATAAAGATCTATCTAGATGTTTGTGTTTTTGAGCCATCAGACTCACAGACGGAGAGATAGGAAGATCTTCCGTAAACGGATTTCGCTAAATTTGGCAGACCGACAGATAGCCAACCCAATGCCGTATATGACAAAAAAAATTCATTAGACGTACAATTCTGATGATAAAACTACACGCTAAATTTCATCTGTTTATCTGTTTGTGTTTTTGAGCTGACAGACCCACAGACGGAGAGACAGACAGGCCTTCCGTACAAGGATTTCGCCAAATTTGGCAGAGTTAATGTTTGCCAAATTTGACAGACAGAATTTTGAGTGTAGAGATCACACATAAAGTTTCACCCGCCTATCGCTCAATTCTCTTTTGGGTTTTCATAGACATAACACCACCCTGCACCCCCGATACCCATAACTAGAAGAGTTATTTTCTTAGTGGTGTATTCAGCAACCACCAGCAACACAAGGTGGATTCAGCAACCAAAACACCCCCCACAAGGCCCGTGACCCGCACCGAACACCAAACCCAACAAAGGAATCCCCAAACACCAGAACAACCCCACAAAAGCGAGCACCAAAGGCCTGAAACACTTTATTGAAAGAAATAAATTTTTTTAACAAAATAAAACAAAAGAAAGACGCAGTTCGGGTCCGCGCCGTGAAGTTTTCGTGGAAACGTCGGGATAAAATAATAAAACAAGCGTTTCGTATTGATATATAATTTAATTATCAATCTCTTTAATACGATCTTTACACAGAGTAGTATAATGGTAACAGATTAGATCAATCACAAGCTACCACAGACCCGTCCTACATGCGATAAACTTGTGATTTATCTATTCTGTAACTACTCTGGGTAAATATTGTATTAAAGAGATTGATAATTAAATTAAATATTTATACGAAACACTTGTTTTATGATTTTCACGAAAAATCTACGGCGCGGACCGGAACTGCGCATTTCTTAAGTTTTATTTAGAGAAGCTTTTAAGGGCGCCATCTGTTGACAGTATACAGGACTACATTTCGAGTATGCGCAGTAAAACATCATTTGCTACAAATGCTCCTATTTCCCGTAATATTCAGATTTCGAAATTTAAATTTTAATACAATGTTTCTTTTGCATATTGTCAAGTATTCTGTAAGTTTCCTACTATTCGAAAGGAAACTGTGCATGCTACAATAAAAAAAACATGCGGAGTTTGAAATTTTCAATTAAATACCCATTTTTACTTATAATCTGATAAATATTCTTATTGTCTCACTTTGGGTTCTAGTAACACTCCTAAAGCTCTTTGAAATTTTCAGTTGAATACCGATGTTTACTTATATTCTGATAAATATTTTTATTGTCTCACTTTGGGTACTAGTAACACTCCTAGGTAACTAAGCTCTTTAAAATTACACCAGAATCAACCTCCTAGTTAAAAGCATTTCTACGCTACACTTATTTATAACCCTACATAAAGCTAATTCATAACAATCACGCGCATGCGCTTACACTGACAGACTCTTACAGATATGATCTATCCATTGTGAGGTCAACCATCCTTTTCGCATTATTAGTCTCGTAGTTATTAGCGATCTATATCTGACGGTATTTTGTCATACAAGAAATTCCCAACGACTATCACTGTAACGAGCGGAAAGACGTTTTCTCGTCAAAGTATACAAAAATTTCCAAAACATAGGAAACAATGTGTGCAGCAATCACATTAATAAAAATAAATAACAAGAAATATAAATACTCCCACTGTTCATTTGTCTGAATAAACAAAAGAATCCTTTAAAGAGGCCTATAAAATGTTCATTAACAAAAAGTTCTAGAATAAACACATTTCTAAACAGGAGAGTCAGTTCTATATCTTGCATCAAACAAGGCTCAAGTCTCTAATTGCTTTAGTTCAGTTTAGTTATATTAACGTCCAGTTTTGAAGCAACACGGGGGCTATTTTGGGACGGACCTCGTCATTTTGAAACTCAGTCAGATTAATAGGACGACACCTGAGTTGACACCCCTTCTGCAAACTTCCACACCACACCAACGTCTCTAATTGAAGAGGATCCGCAAATCGTTTCCTTCAGCGCACACAGACAGACATGATTCCAAAAATGGCTAATTTAAAAAAATTGATATAGATCTGCAGTTTTGACGTCGTTCCAAGTTTCTTCAACGTAAGCAGGAAGTAAAAATGGAAACTGCTTTGAGACGTTTCGCATTTATGAAACTGCAGAATAGCATTCTGACTGTTATCCCTAAATTTTTCATTGAATCATAAATCAAACAATCCGTTATTTTGTCAAGCCCGGGACATTGATAAATTAATATCACAGGATTCTTATCTGCGAAAATTAGCCTCCAGAAACGCATCACATGTTTCTCAACAATTCTTTTAAATAAATGCATTTATTAAAATGTATGACAGCGGACTTTTTTTCGAGTAAGGAAAGTATCTTGACTGAATATCTGTAAACACAGACTTCAGAAGATAACATTTAATGAGTCTCGCCAAAACATTATCTCGCGATCATTTGCAAAAGCGATTGCGCATTTTGTACATTTTCAGGCAAAAGAATGACGGTTTTTATGGACCGAAGGTTGTCAATTAAATTAATTTTTATTTATGTTACCGACAATGTATGAAACGCCGGCATTCAATAGAATACTTAGGCATTTTATAGAATGCCAGGCGTTTTCAGGCAAAGTATAAAATATGAGAATTATTATATACTTTCCCTAGGCATTGTTTATAATACCTAGGCATTCTATAGAATGACAGATGCTATTTAGACAAAGTATGTAAAAAGATCATGTTAAGGCCCTTATCTAAAAGCCGTGCATTCCCCAAAAATACAAATGTTATTTTGAAAAAATAATGAAAGACTGTCATTAAAAAACTTGTATTCAAAATACGTAACGGAAAATGCATTTATGCCTATATAACTATTATGCCTTTCTTATTAAAGAAACCAAAATAAAATATTAACGAACTTCTTGTAACAAGAAAAGAATTATTTTTATTTTGAATTGCACTTAATTTTATTTCTTAAAAAATCGAATCGAAGATCTATTTCATTCTTTGCTGGTTTATCATTTGGCATTCTATAGAACGTCTAGGAATTTTAGAAATGTTAATCTTTTCATAGATTATCATATCATTTCATAGATGTTAATCTTTTCATAGCCGCCAGTTGTCGGCAGACTATAAAATGCCTAGGTATTCTATAAAATACTGGCTTTCGTACATTGCCGGC
>BGPR01020582.1:0-25968 GCA_013235015.1 Araneus ventricosus | reverse complement strand
ATCCATTTTTTATTTACATGCATTCCGCCCGACTAAACAAGATTTTAATTCCCGATTACCTTCTGAAAAAATTTGCTTTACTCGGTAAGGCTGGTTTGACCCATTATTATTATTAAAACTATTTTGTCATCATGAAGGTAAATCTAATCATAATTTATCATGGAGGTAATCAGTCCCATGTTTTAATATTCTAAATGAAAAAAAGTCCGCGTGTGTGTGTTTCTACTGTCATAAATACGCTGGAGGAGAGTTGAGTGTTTTAGAACCCGGAAGTGACATAATTGCCAGACACCAAGGGACATGACAAATTCAGCCCACCATAGTTAAGGTGGAAAAGTTAGTTAAGCAATTAATATTCACTTGTTTTTTTAATTTATAACCTTTCACATTTATACTTTAAGAATCGCAATTTTACTCCCCCAACTTAATACCTTATTTCCCCTAATTTACGTTCAAATAGGTGACAATTAACAAGGGATACAATTCCTAGAAGCAATTTTAAATTGCTTTTAAAAATCCGAACTGCTACATTTAATAGTCTTACCGATATAATCTCTCTCTCTATATATATATATGTTTGTCAATTTTATTTTTTTAAAAAGCAGCTTACACCAACGAGCCAAAACGTAGCACTTTTCAGAACTCAGTTCTGTATTGCCTCGGACAAAGTAGAAATCGCGTTTCAGTTATCCGAGTACAATTTCGCCAAACAAGCTAAAACGTAACACTTTTCAGAACTCAATTCTGCATTGTATCGGACAAAGTAAAAAGCACGTTTCATATGAATACAATTTCGCCAAACGAGCCAAAACGTAGCACTTTTCTCAACTCAGTTTTGTATTGCATCGGACTGAGTAAAAATCGCGTTTGAGTTATCAGAACACAATTTCGCAGAATTCGCTGTTAGAGATTAATTTTAATGTATTATATTATACTATTATAGTGCTGCATACAAGGGACAATTAGCATGGTTACGAAAGCATTTCGACCTGTTCCTAAGTATTGCATATAAATAGAAAAAATTTTGCACGTTACTTAAATGAAATATCATAATGACAGCAACCCCGTTTGTTATATGTCAATTTATGTTTAAATCAATCTTTTAGCAAGGTCCACTGGTAAGTAACTTTTTAGTATCGGAGATCAAAGACCCAGAGTCCACGCGCTCCGTACAAATCCATTCATCCTTGGTGTATTGACGGCAGACCCAGTAAACGTAAGCAATTTTTTGGTATTTACAAAATTCGGAAGATCACGTCATAACTACAGTTTTAGTTTAGTTTAGTTACATTTACGTCCCGTTTTGAAGCAATACGAGAGCTATTTTCGGTTGGACCTCGTAAAACTGCGGTCGGATGACGAGGATGAGATCTGAGCTGGCGCCGTCATTTCTAAGTTTCCGCACCATACCAGCAGAGGACGTTTGACCCATGACGTCAGATTTAACGTGCACCAGGCCCGCATACACGGCAGTTCTGAAATGGAATTGGGTTTCAAACCTAAAAGCCTCCTGCGCCCAATGGATAAAGAGCGCCTGAAAATTTAGTATAGTAAATTTATTTTGATTTTTAATTGTTTTAAATAAATATATAGAACAATGGTACCATACATAAATAGAAAAAAGTACTTTTTTTATAACATAAACGTCAAAATTAATCATTTTTATGATCAAGGGTGAAAAGACGCTGATTTGCGGAGTTATAAGGCGTTATTCAGAAAACGGGAGAGGGGGGGGGGGTTCTCTCCTCAATCATTTTATTATGTAGGTATTTTCATCAAGCCGTAGATGATCAAATTCCTTGTTACGATTCTGATGGGGCGCTCAAATTTTTTAAGACGGCCCTGCCTGCCCCTAGACTGAGACCTTTACCACTAGTCTACCGCGGTCCGTTATGAATAGATAAGCAGATAAAATGTGTACATAAATATCCAATTATAAATATTTTATGCAAATATCCAAATACTAGCAGTATGCGCACGACGTTTCCCGTGGAATCATGACTTCGACAAAATGTGAAAAAAAAAATGCCCACAATGACTCGAAAAAGTTTTGGAAACAAAATCAAAACAAAAGATACACATTATTGATTTTCCCGCTTATTTTTCCTCTCGATAATGACGCGAATTTAATGACGTCACCGGAAGGAAACAGATTGTAGAAATGCAGGCTGGGAATGAAAGCATATTACGTTACCTCCTGCGAGGAAGCAACAATGCGTTCTGGGATCGTCCGAAGAAACTCTCGCTGTTAAATCTCGCTAGCAAAAAAAACTGTTTGAACAGATCAGGAAAAGATTCATTAAAAAAACCCGGAATACGATCCCGGAACCTTTCTTGTTTTAAATCCGACAGAAACGTTCCAGTATAAGCTGGAAAAAAAATGAAAATTATAGAGTTGTTAGAACGTCAGATGCGAGAATTTCAAGAAATCCTTATCAAAAATTACCATAAAAGTGACTATTATTGAAAAATTTCTCAAAATTCAGTAAATTATGTTGGAAATTCAAAACAAACTTCATTAGAACGAAAATTGTTTGTTCTATCCAATGGTGCATTGATTAACGTGATATACTACAGCCGTAAACGTACCAAAAATGACCCAAAACCACACAAAACATTAAATTAAAAAATTTCTAGATTAAATTTTAAAATTCCGGCTTCGAGGTGCATTGAGTCACCATTACGTCTACCTGTGTGCCAAATTTCATGGCTGTAAGTGCGATAGATTCGTCTGGACATCGAGCACACATATGCAAACATTGCCTTTTATAAGTATAGATAAATACATAAAACGTTTTTCACAACGCTGAGAGGCACAAAATTCCTCTTTGCAACACAAAAATTATAAAATTCGTCAAATCATAGAAAAAAACCCTCCGCCTGGTCATTAGAGCATCCGGTAGAACTAAATGGCCTGCCCGCCGTAGATAATAAAGCGGGTTCTGTGAACCACGCATAATAACCCCATTACGGGCGTCCATATGTCAGAAATGTCACAACGCGGAGGTACGTCATGGGGGATGGGATCATTAACAAGCCTCACCATTATTGCACCGCCAGCGCAACCGAGAACCTGCTTACTTATATTGTAACTTCTCATCTTCGTACTCCAAGTACCCCCCCAACAGGAAACGTCAATAATTCGTAAACAGCATTCTTACCGTTATAATTTAAAAGAATTCTTTGTAGTATTAAATGACTGATGTTTGTTATAATACATAATATGAAAAAGCATCAAGAGTGCCAATGGAATTCGTTTTTTGACAAGATCCACTAGGAAAATATCTCATGTTTTGATGTACTTCAATTTTTTTTTTAACATGGCGATGAATATAAAGCAATCCAGTATTTAATGAATCAGATAAAGTGTATTAATTTATATATAATGCTTATTTTCATTAACTACAGTAATAAACTTTTGTTTTAATTTTCTTTTAAATGTTTCTGATATTTATAGAAAAAGAGATAATTTAAATTCAGTGCTGTAAATATGGCAAATCCAACAGTACAAATTAGGAAGCAGAATGAAAATGAGAACTCCTGAAGTGACTTTTAAATGGTAAAAAATGTTCTTAGGAGAGTTAAAATATAATTTTTGTTCAAGCTTCATAAAAAGATCCTTAAATCAAGACTTTATAATAAATGTAATTGCGAAGCTAAGAAAATGTTTCCGCCCAAAATTGATACGAAATATAAATAATGATTTTTTCTATATTTGCAATTAATTAAATAATCAATTCCAATTTAAAATGCACGATCAAAAATTATTTTGCTTTTAGAGAAAATATTTCAAGCATTTATAAAATTATGACTTTTTTGTCATTTTTCATGAATTGAATGATATTATTGAAACAACATTATTAGAACATGTTTAATAAGCATCATTAATGTGTTGATGAATCCTCTGTTACCATTTCTAAAACGATGGTGAATTACAAAAAACGCTGTAAAGTTTTCAGCAGCAACTTTTTTTTCCCTAGAAAATTTTGATAGAATATTCTTTTTTGTACAAGGATACTAACTCATCTCGTTGATATTGTAGCGCCATCTGTTAAACATATTTTAAAGCGCATCCAGGGTAATTTTTAATATTTTTCCTTTCACTTTGTTGAATGAATATTATCTAAATCACCAATTCATTTCTTACTTGCTCCATTATTAATTATTCAATGAGATCTTCTGTTGCAACATTTCAGCATTCCCCCACTCCCACCCCTACTTTCAAAATAAAAACTACTCCACGTTGATTTAAGCAGATTATTGATGCAACTTCAGATTCACGAGATGAAAGCAATTTCATTTCTAGATCAGATTATGGAATCTCCAGAAGAAAAAAAAGAAAGAAATGTGTTCTACAAAAATATTCCTAAATATTTAAGATATTTTAAGAAAATATCAAAAACTATAAAAATAAAAACAAAATTTGCTATTTTCAAAATATCATCAATTTTTTTTTTTTAAAGTTCATCAATATTTTCAAATACATCATTCAAAATTTGAAATTTTCCATTGACTAAGCTTTATGCCGGAAATGGAGAGTTAATCTCACCCTTATGGATGGTTGTTTACAAACGTGCAAAGTAAAAACTGGTTCTTAGAATAAAATAAAAATTAATCAAACCTCTATAAAAATTCGACGGTTTTTAATGAAGAAAATCTAGCCGATATTTATTAATATATAAAGAATGGCAACGCATATAAATACCAATAACAACATGCTTCAAACAACTCAACCGAGAGAAATCTCAATATAAATAAAAAAATTGTTCTGATGAAGCTGAAAGAGGTTTTGCAAAAATTGTAACTGCGTTTTGTAGCCTAAAAATCTTTATTATGCAGCATTTTCTTTCCCCTGATTTCAAAAGAAACTTGCACGGGGAATGGTAGTCATGTTACTTAGAATTTGTATTTCCACGATCCAACGGAAATGCTCTTGTAATAACTGCACGGTAAGAAAATAGATTATAAAATACTTTCCGTTAAAAATTAAACAGTAAAAGGATGTCAAGTATTTATCAGAATCCAGAAAATGCTCTTAAAAGAGCAGAAACACTATATGACTTGGGTAAACAAGATGAAGCAATGGACTGTTTATATGATGTTCTGAAGAACAGAAAGAACAGATTACTTAAACAAACTCACGAAGCTATAATAAATAAACTACTGGAAATTTGTGTTGAACGAAAATTATCTGGATTTGCAAAAGATGGATTATATTTATATCGAATTATTTGTCAAGGAGTAAATATTAAATCTTGGGAAGACGCAGTGAAAAAACTTTTTCTTCTCGCTGAGAGTAAGATTGAAACAACTATCAAAGATTTACAAACATCTCTTGTTGATTTTTGTTCCCTTGATCAAGCAATGACCCCTGAGAGTTTGATGAAAATTTCCTGTTCCGACGAAAGTGAAACTCGACGTAAACAAATATTGCTGTTATCGTGGATTAAATTTAAGTGGGAATGCTATCGGATTTGTGTGGAACTTCTTAGAAACACTCAATTTGAAAAGTTTTATCACTACATAGTTCAAAGTGCGTTTAAATTTTGCTTGAAATATTCCCGCAAAATAGAATTCCGAAAGCTCTGCAATTCATTAAAAATGCATGTTAACTATTTGCAGAAGCGTCATGCTGAGTTTTTCACGGATGATAAAAACTCTGAAATAACTACACTGTACCTGGAAACTGGGATTTCAGAGTTAAACACAGCTCTTGAATTGGAATTATGGCACGACGCTTTCAAAGTTGCCGAAGACATTCATTTTTTGATGAGTATTGTTAAACAGACTATAAATTCTAAAGTAATGGCAATTTACTATGAAAAGTTATCGATACTATTTTGGAAAGGTAGTGATCTCTTGTTTCATGCTGCCGCTCTCTTTCAATATTTTTTATTCTCCAAAGAAGTTAAAAATACCTTTATTTCAGAGACATCCACGCTGTGTTCGAGAGTTGTTTTGGCTGTTCTGTCCATTCCATTCGATTCAGATAATATTCTAGACTCAGTTACAGAACATAACTCAGCCATAATTGTAAAAAAACAACGTCTGTTGTCATCATTACTTAATTTTTCAAACATACCAACTAGAAAATTATTAATGAGAAATTTAAATATTTATAATATTCTTCAGTCTTCCCATCCTGAGATTCAAGATCTATTTAATCTTTTAGAAAACGAAGTCGATCCTTTAAATATGAATGTTAGACTAAAAAAATTAATAAATTCTATTAGCGAATTGGATAACCAAATTACATCAAAACAGTACTTCCCATCATTATTTGCGGTATCAACCGTTCGTTTATTATCGCAGTTGTCTATGATTTATGAAACACTTACCTTGAGCAAATTTTTTTCATTAGTACCGTTTGTTGAACCGTGTTTTGTAGAAAGATTCGTCGTTGATTCTGCTCGTAGGTATAATATTCCAGTTAGAATAGATCAAGCTAATAAAAGCTTACGATTTAACAATAGCTTCTGTTTGTTTCAGAGTGAAAGTACTATAGATGGGCCCGAATTCCATCAATTGCCAGAGAATCAAAATTTGAATTGGTTGACGAGTCTTCTAAACTCCTTAAATAAAATAAAGAATTTAATTATACCGGATAGTTTCAAATTTGAAAGTGTAGCACATGCTATGCATTTACAAGAACAATACTTTAAAAGCCAAAATATAGAGCGAAGGCGCATTTTACAGCGAAAGAAACTTATTGAGAAGTATAAAGAAATGCTTGAAAACTTACAAATTAAAAAAGAGAAAGAAGAAAGGAAGAGGCTTGCTGAGCAGCAGTCGAAACAAGAAGCAACTGAAAGATATAGATTACGGAAAGAAGCAGAGGAAAGAGCTTATCAACGTAGAATCCTTGAAGAAGAGAAAATAAAGAATCAAATATTCCGTGAAAAAATAGAAAATTTGAAAAAATCAGAACTAGGACAAATGATTGAAAAGTTGGAACTAAATGAATTATCGTCTGTCGATCCAGATAGTTTACTTTCTAAGCATATTGAATATATCAAGCGTGAGAAGAAAGGATTTCAGACAAGATTACGTAAGCAAGAAAGAACTATTAACCACATGGAGCGAGCTAAAAGAATTGAAGAAATACCGCTTCTTAAACAAGAGTATGAAGTTGCTAAAATTAAGGCTCTTGAAATGTGGGAGCATGACGAAAAATGCAGAATTCAAAGACTTAATGAAGAACGATCCTGTATTATTGAAGACAAAAATAGAATGCTAGCTATGAAAGATGACTTAAATGCTTTCATGCTAAACATTTCAGAACGTAGAAAATTAGAATATGAAAAGGATTATATGAATTTTCTCAAGACTATACAAAAAGAACGAGAAAAACGCTTGCTAGAAAGAGCAGTGCAAAGAAAGACTGAACGCCGAAGGATATGGCTGGAACAAAAGAAACAATCAGAAAAAGATAATGATGCACATTTTAAGTTGGTGAGGAGGCGTGAAACAAGGAATAATGCAAAATCAATCAGAGAAAAATCAGCTGAAAAATCTCCAGGATTTGAAAAATTACGAGAATTTCGGATCGAGCAAAATAATTCGTTACCTTACAAACCATATCAAGAAAAATTAATAAAAACTTCCAATCACGAATCAACTCGATCCTTACCAACAAGACATAATGACGTAAATATGTTTGATAACCAATCAAGGAAGAGATATGACTTCCAGACAAATATTGCTATCAAAAGAGACGATAGTCCATATAAAAAAACTCAACCGAAATATCACATTTTGAAAAGAAATGAAAACCCATTCACTGACAAGAGAATTTCAAAAGAACATTTTCTTCCAACTTGGTGCACGAGTTCTGATTTGAGAAATGATGATACGGATTTTCAAAAATCGTTCTTCGGATGTGCTGATAATCCAAATGCTCAATCACCCAAGAGACAAAATACAAAGTTCATTTCTTCAAGCAGAGAATCTACAACACCTATGTTAGAGCCAAGCTCGAAATATATGTATTCTCAAAAACATTACCAAGCCGAAAGTTTGCAAAGGAAAGACACTTTACCAGATTCGTTATTATATAAGAAAAACATGAATTCTGAGTTTCACCTGGATTCAACAGGCAAGATTTTAAAACGCGACGATGAAAAGGCTCAGTCAAATGTTGGGGAAAATATAAAATATGATGTTAGACATTCATGCACACCTTGGGCCAAATTAAATCGTGTAAACAACGCAAAACCTAACAATGAATCCTGATGCTAAATGTATTTTCATTTAATGATTTTTAAAGGTAGTACGAATAGGTTTGGAGATTATGTTGCTTTGTACTGAAGATAGAACGCTTGTTAGAATGTAACTTAACAATTACATACTTTTTTCACATTTGTAGGGCTATATGCATTCTGAATAGATATATGAAAGTGGCAGTTTACTTTTTAGTTGAAAATTTATTTTGAAAAAAAACATAAAAACAAAGAGTTTTATTCCTCTTTCAATTAAAATATTTACTTATTTTCATGGGTTATTTAAGTTAAGTGTTTTAAAAGCATTGTGTAGGATTTGTAAGATATCTTAAGTCACGCCAAAAATGTGCATATCAAAATTCTTTTAAATAAAACTTAAAACAAAAATTTTAGTTTCTTTGAATAGAAAGATAAGTTCGAATAATAACGGTGGTGAATTTTTTCCCTTTAAAAAGTTTGGAGACTTTCCACAAATTATTTGACTAAGTACTAATTTTAATTTTCTTTTGTCATATGTTTTAATTTCATATATTGCCATCTGACTAACAAAATGACTAGGTTGCCTTTACAGTTTTTATGTCAACATTGAGCTATGAATATAATTACAAGTAGTGAAATGTGTTGTCAGGACTGAGACTTAAAATTTAAAAGTGTTTCTGGAAATTTTGAAATACGTCAGTATTATTTCAAAAGTTTCAAGATTTTGAGGCATGAATTCAGCGAGAAGTTTTTTTACGAGGAAATAAAACTTTAATATTTTTTAAAAGAAATTTAAAAAGCCCTGACATTACATATTTAAACTGTAGATAAGTGATGAAATTGGGATGCATAATTTCAGAATATTACAGGTACAGAACATTAGTTATTAAACATTTAAAATGAGAATCAGAATAATATTTTCACTATATATTATATTTTTATTTTAACATTTTCAATTTGCTTCATTCAAAATTCTAAAGATGTCAGTATACTTGTAAACTGTTTCTTTCCTGTTCATCCTCCTTATTAGCAAGTTTAAGACGAAATTCATTTATTTTATGAATCTCGGAAGCTAGTTTCATTATGAATAGTTTATTAGATTAAAGTTCTATTATTAGATAGTGAACATCGAATAAAATATTTTGTAGCACCGTTGACTTCGTTTCTTCATTCTATTATTCCATTTAGTGTTTACAGTAAACAAAAAAAAATCACACTTACTTTCTAGAATATTTTGGCTGTTTTAAAAAATTGGACAGTCTACAAATCTTGATTGAATAAAATAATAATTTCGAAAAATTGGTTACTTTATTAATTTCTGTGTCATAAAGCATTTTAAACAGAAACGTTCCATTAAAATGCTACAAATACTACCGAAAATTCTGAATTAGTAAACGTGTTTGAAATTCTGGCAAGAATACAAAAATCCAATCGGCGTCATTCATTTTTTTTTTTTTGAGAAAATTGTTGTTTTCATTGATAGAAAATTTTTTTTCTTCTTTGTTTCCTTTTTTTCACGGCAGGTGTTTCGAAATGGTAGTTTGGTGTTCGAACAAATTATGAGTCATATTCATTTAAACGCATAAAATTTTAAAGTTTCTCCGAAAATTTATTAATCTGTTCGTATCTTATTATTCGTATTCTTATCATCAATCCGTTTTGCTTTGTTTCTTGTGCACAATTTGTGTGTTTTTATATGTTGCGCGATATTATGTGTATTTCTGCGCTATTATTTAATTTTTCAATGATTTATTTTGATCATATTTCCTCATCTTGTACATTATATACTCCATTAGTAACCATTGCATAGTAATTGTTTTTAAGTTTGCCGTGGGAAGCATTGTAATATGTTCCGTTAAATTTTCTAACTAAAAGAGCTTTTTCGATTTTGGACATTTTATTTTTAATTTGGGATTTATTTTTAAAAATTATAATGATTTGTATATTCAGAATATTTTACTGCTGTTAAATTATCAAAAATTCTGCACTTGGAATAAAATTCTAAATTATTCTTCTGCATCATCATTTAAGTAGCGTTATGCACGCTAGATGTCGCCAGGAGCTGGTCAAGTCTGATATAAAAGAATTTAGCTAGAAACGAGGTTACTTTAATAGTAAGACCCCAAAATGAGGTCCAAAAATTTTGGTAACAAACATTTCTATCAGATCTAACAGAAAGAAAAAGAGTAAAAAATATAATAAAATCATCTAGATTTCCGATTTTTCATTAAGATTGATCAAATAATTAAGCTAAATTAAATATATATATTTAAGTAATTAAATTCAAAACATGTGTAACGAAATATGAGCATGACTGATCAATGCTTCAATTGTTTAGTATCATTTCAAACTTGAAATTATTTTGGAGAGAAAAAAATCAACAGTAAACGCGAAGATAAAAATATTTGTCTTTGCTGCCAACTTGATAATTATTATTTTTTTCGAAGCGTTTGATGTCTTGTTCCTAACGGAACCAATTCATGCTCACATAATTTGCATAAATTACGGCGCAAGGGTTTAATTTTGGAATCCACAGTGCAATTTGCAGCAAAAGAAAGTACGTGATGTCACAGATCAGGGTAAGACAACAAGCAGTTTTATTTTAAGTAAAATGCACACTTATTTTGTTAGGTAATTGTGACGTAGCATATTCCACTCCATTGATCTCATTTGCGATTTTGAATTAAAATTCTATTAAAAGTGAAGAAAGAAGTCTCTTATTCAATCTATATACATATTTAAAATATTTTGGCAAAACCAGATGTTCATTAGCCCAACCCAACCACTGAACCGAAGTCTATGAAGTCTGTATATGTCATCAGGGTCGCCTGTAAAAAATACTTCTCCACTGTACATTTTCTATGGTGAAAAAACCTTGATAGAGTCCTCCAGTCCCAATCACTGCACCTATTTCAAGAATTTTTATTTCAGATGAAAGCTTTTCGGGTCCCTTTTTCCGCACATTAACAACGGGAAAAGTGACGTCTCCCAACCCAACCGGGGGTACCAGAATAGACCCCTATGACGTCTAGATACATCATCAACGGTTGCCTGCCACCCACCACCCTCCATTTTCGAGATATTTCGCAAAATAAAACTTTGGTAGAGTCTGATGCAACCCTGCTGCATACTATCTCTCGGTCCTTTGAGATCGGGTTCGAATTTTCAGTGCTCTAGTGCGCCACGGAGCTCATGTAGATTTCGATGAGTTCTGTGATTGGCGTTTCTTTTATGCAAATTTCTCACTTGTATATATATGTGTGTGTTGCGTTTGTGTGAGGATGATTCCCTCTTTACTCTTTTTCTGTATCTGCACTGACGGACTATGTGTCCAGATGCCCTGTGGGGTGAGATCGATTGACTTTATAATAAATACCTTTTATGCATTCTTGGTCTGTTTTCATGCTCTGCCCTGCTCATATGCTACAGCTTCTGCTTTATCACAATTTTATGCCTGACTTCTTCGGCATGAAATATATCAGAGTCCCTCAGCCTCTGCATCTGCCAATTCGCCAAATTATTTCGCCAAGTCGCGAGGATAGCCTCAGGCCATTAATATTACTGGAGAACAGCTGGTCGCCGATGACGGCTTGTATCTTTTTTTAATTAAATAATTAGAACGTCTATTTCCACTAATAATGCTCCTAACTGATTTAATCGGATATGTTGACCCATAGTAATGTTACATCAAAAACAAATCTTTAAATCGATTGCCTTTTCATATGTTAGATTTATCGACAGATAATGCTTTTTATAATATCTCTCTTAAGAATTCAGTCAATTTAGCAAAAGGCAAACGACGTGTAAGTTACGGAGTTCCATGCAGTTATTGAATCACGCGCACCTCCACATTAGAATTTTGAATAGGAGATTTTAATTTGTCTAAAAGATAAAAATTTTGAATTAATAATGTCAAGGTGACTCTCTGAATGTTTATGATTAATTTAAATTTAAAGGATTGTCGGAGGGTAATTTACAGAAACTTAATGTGATTGTTGTTGCTCGTGCCTTACTATTGAGGACTGACTAGTTCTTAATAAAAATTTTGGAAGAGTCTCAGATATAAGACGCGTTTAGCAAGCACATATTAACTTTAGGCTGAAAGGTAAAATTTAGAGAAATTTTAATCATCCAAATGGGTATAGATTTGGATGATCCTGCATCATTTTACAGACAAGAAATTTTCAAATGATGCCTCCAGTAAGCTCTCTGTCTTTTCCGAAGCTGAGGACAGCTTCATATGGTCTTTGAAGCAAATCGTAACGAATCTGAGTATTTATCGAAAGAATTTATCCTTTAATGCAGTGGTTCCCAACCCATGGGCCGCGGAAAACTAGATAAGAGTCGAAGTCAGGGGAGCTGCAAGAGCCTTCACTCGATTTTTACTTTCTCGTAAACGAAGTGTACAAAGAAAAAGTATTGTAATCGTCAAAAAATTCGAACTCGACATTTTGACCGATCTCCACGTTTTAGACCTCCCTGAGTCCAAAAAACACAATTTTGGAATTATGTCTGTGTGTGTGTGTCTGTCTGTCTGTGAACACGATAACTCGAAAACTATTAGATCTACGAGGATGAAATTTGGTATGTGATCTTGAAACATCATTTGTAGGTTTCTATCAAATTTTTGGACAAAATCCGTCTACGAGAAGTCTGTCTGTCCACGTTCATGTGAACACTATCACTCAAAAACTTGAATAGCTAGATGGATAAAATTTGGTAGAGTTTTATTATCAGGAATGTAGGTCCGTATCAAATTTTGGACCAAATCCGTCAAAGGGTGGACTGTCTGTCGGTCTGTATAATCGCATACTTCTAAACATTATAACTCGTAAACCCTAAAGCTTTGATAAATAAAAATTGGTACGAGGCCTGCTAACATTAATTGTAGATCCGTTCCCAATTTTCGTTTCAATAGGTCGGAAAAAAGTTGTTCAAATCGCCTATTTGTCTTTTCTCATCACACAATAACGCGTGGCTGTAATTGCGCGATTCACTTGTGCTAATTCTTTCCGCTTCTACCCACACCTTCCGCCTCCAAGCTTCCGATCCCCAAGCTTTTTTTTTCTCCACTGCGTTAGACGCTTGCTCGTTTTACTGCCTTTAAGCTTCTTTTCTCTCCACATGTGTTAGGAGTGTACGATAAAGTTTAGGGAAGAGAATTAGAGAGTTAGAATTTTAAGAATTACTGACATTTGCGTTCCTGTAATATATATATAAATATACGTGTTTGTATTTTTTTTTTTTGCTCGTATATTTAGTTAGTGGGCCTCAAAATATGTTTTACACAACAGATGGTCCGCACAACCAAAAAGGTTGGGAATCGTGGCTTTAATGTATTTCGGTCCTCTTAATATATTCCAAAATATGTCCAATTTTGAAATCGCTATGATTGATCTTTCATCTTACACACCAGGGAGCTTTCAATTCAGTCAATATAAAATAGCTGCTTGTTGGTCTTTGAAGCATTCGTCGCGAATCTGTGATATTTTATCGAAAGAGTTGGTTGAGGCATTTTTAATAAATTGCGAAATAGGTTCAATTTTGAGATCGTTATGAACGACCTTTCGTAGTATATACCTGGAAGCATTCAGTGCAGTCAATATATATATGGTAGGTGAGCCAAAGGTGGCCATAGTTAAGATTTGACGATTTTTCAAAATTTTCTGGTTAGGTGTGTGAGGCTGAAATATTTTTTTGTAAAATTTTACGCTAATCTCTAACACATATTAAGTATACTTTTCTTTGTAAAATAAAATTTAATTATTTTTATAATACAATTTCAAAATTGTAGCTGGTGGGCCACCTTTGGCGCATAGCGTTCCAAAGGTGGCCCATATATTGAAATCACTTTTAAAATGTGAAAAAAAATACTCGGAAAACTATTTTTACTTTTAGAAGAGCATTACAATGTTCAATACTTTATATTTATACTTATAACAACAACTAGGCCAAGAATTAACAAAAATTTCTTTTAGATTTCGTGAGATTTTTCTGATATGCAAGTAAAACTATAACTATTATTCAATAATTAAATAAAAATATAACTTTTATTGTTATAAATTTAACAATAAATGGTAATAAGTTTTTTTCAGATATTTAAGTAGAAATTTTGAAAATTACCCTTACTACATTGATTTCCATATTTGTTTCTTAAGGTGGCCCGACACCTTAGCCACCATTTGCACGCCTTAAAACTATAATACGATAAATTTATTAGAAATGAAGTAAATGTTGCTAAAGAGAAAGAAATAAACTTTCAGAAAATGCATCATAACTCAAAGTTCTAAGAATTTAAACACATGTAAATTAAAATATCTTCTTGCCTGGAAATTAGAACAACTACCCCTCAAAAGTGAAATCACTGCATACCATGGAGACCGATCAAGGTGATCTCTTCAAATTCAGCCACGTGCACTACAGATACATGATTTACAATGCAGTAGCACCATGTTGTAATAAAAAATTAAATTAATTCTACTTTTTGGGGGTGGGCTACCTTAGGAATGCTGGCCACCTTTGGCTCATCTACCTTACGAGACATCGTAGTTAATATGAACAAACATAACTAAGCACGTTGTCTTACGCTCTCCTGTGACGTCAAGTCATTTTTTCTTCCGCAAGATACACACTCGATACCAAAATTAAAGTGGACAGACGCAGTTAATATGCATGACGTGAGAATAATTTAACTCTACTAGGGAAAGGAAAGTTTCGTAGTTGTGATATTATACATTTTTGTAATTTTGTATTAATTGATATGAAAAGACAAATTTCACTTCGATGTTCTGATAGTCACCACATGATCGGAGATTGTGCATTTTGATGGTTCTTAAAATTGACATAAGGGTCTGTATTAGGATGGGCTGAAAAAGCACTTTCATCGAAATTCGTTTCGTCTCACGGCGTAAAAGTTGCTTCTGTGCAAGTAGTTCAGTGAATTAAAGATTTTTGTTAAAAACTTTCAGATGTCGCAAATGGCTTGAAATTTTCACTTATGGAGGGCAGGCGGCAAGCGATGGACGTAATAAAAAAATCGCTATTCAACAAGTCTATTAGATAAAAATGCGTCAAATGCATAGTGAGTGAGTCAACAGACGTTGCGTGGAGTTAAAAGGAAAGCCTTTCAAGACTGCTTTGTTGCTAATAAGAAAATGTAAGCCTCATTGACGATAATGGTCGGTACCATCCATTGCATGCATTGCCTACCCTCTTTGGCGTTTTTCGGAACCAGTGGCGATTCCAAGGGGTGCTATGGGACTGCGCCCTCCTCTCCCCTCCAAATTTAGCCATAATTATTTCTTTTATTTTAAATCACTGCAGCTGTTTGTTCTTAATCTCCCTTTTAAAAAAGTAGAAAATAACCGTGACAACATTGCTTCCTGGCTTAACAGGCTCAAAAATCTTCCCACTTTCTATCAAATTTTGGAGAAAATCCGTCCACGGGAAAATTGTCTGTTTGTCTGTCCGTCCGTGCCCATGTGAATACGATAACTCAAAATTTTAAATAGATAAAATTTGGTACACAGTTTTATCATAAGGAATGTAGGTCCGTATCAAATTTTGGACCAAATCCGTCAAAGGATTGACTGTCTGTCGGTCTGTATAATCGCATACATGTGAACACGATAACTCCTAAACGATATGACTTTGATAAATAAAAATTGGTATGAGATCCGCTAACATAATTTTACATCTGTGCCGATTTTCGTTTCAATCGGTTGAAAAAAAGGCTTTCAAATTGCATATTCGATTTCTTCGCCATTCTACGACGCAAAAAAAGTTTGCGACGGATTCGGGCATTTTTCCCCACCTATTTTAGGGAATAGCGTATGTTACTGGCGCTTGGTGTATTTTTTTCCCCACCCGTGTTAGGGCGGATACGAGAAAGTTTTGGGAGACCACTCCCGCTGGGTTTTTATCTCGAGTTCGAAGTTTTTGACGAATACAATACTTTCTCTTTGTATTCTCCGTATATGGGAAAGTAAAAATCAGTGAACTACTGGCACCGAAAGACAACTCTGTCACAATGAGCCTAGTCGAACTTCGAAAAAAGTCTTTTTCGGCATGTCCTTGTGAAGTGGCGCAGCGAGGGTAAGTAGCTCCCGGGTCATAAAATAATTTTTTTGCCTCCCCCCTCCCAATAATCACCAGCGACTTAGCCTGTGAAAATGACTCTCGGGACATAGCATTTTTTCGCTCCCTGATCATATTTGCTTTAAAAAGTGACATAAACGCATTAAAATTTTGTCTCCATGGCCAGTGATGTAACGAGGGTAAGTTGTGCCAGGGAAATAAAATGATTTTTTTTACCCAATCGTCACCAGTGGCTTAGCAAGTGTAAATGGGGTCCAGAGAAAGGTAACACTTTTATTCCCCTCATCATATTTTGATTTAAAATGTGACATAAACGCATTTATATTTGTCACCATGGCCAGTGATGTAGCGAGGGTAAGTAGTGACAGGGAAATAAAATGCTTTTTTTTACCTAATCGTCACCAGTGGCTTAGCAAGTGTAAATGGCGCCCGGAGAAAGGTAGTATTTTTATTCCCCTCATCATATTTTGATTTAAAATGTGACATAAACGCAGTAATATTTTGACTCCATGACGCCCTCTAAGACTAGTGCCCTGGGCACCTATGGGCGAGTTATCTGTTTCGTTTAGTTTGGTTTTACAGAACTTCCATACTCAGGATCCACTTCCGTTTTCAGGTAACCTTCCGATTTAAGTAATCGCCAAATCCATTTGGATACTGTATCAAAATTTAACCCCAATTATTTAAATCGTTTGGTTAAAAATTTAACCGCCAAATAAACCTTTGAAGTCGCCAAAAAAGACCGGAAACTAACAATTCTGGGAGCCTTTCCACAAAATGAGGCTCTTATTTTAAGTAAACATTGGAACTACAGCAATAGGAACATCAAATTTAATATTTTCAAAAATATCCTGAAGCCATAACATTAAAAAACTCTACTTTAACTCTTTGAGGACAGCAGCACCTTAACGCTACGAGCAGCTGGCACACCAGTGTGACAGAACGCCGCCCCATGTCCCCGTGCCTGATACCATTACAGTACCCGTACCGGTTAGATGGACATGAGACATGCACACACACCCGTGTGACAGTCGTCCTCAAAGAGTTAAGCATTAATTAAATATCTTCAAACAGAGTGTTGAAATTGTGAAGATTCCACTGACGAAGCATTACACGGAAATCTTTCGGTATAGCGGAAGTTCTATATTACCCCAAATAAATAAAATAGAAAACTCGTCCATACCTCGCTTGCCCCTGTCGCTACGACACTGCAGTGTACAATATGATAAGCCATCAATATTCTTGTTGATACAAAATAATCTGAAATTGCTCCATCTTATTTAAATTTTTATTATTGTTTTTTCCCTTGTGTATGTTCGCTTGAGTTAGGAGGGATTTTTACAAAAAGAAATTAGCGTCGAACCGCGAATGGTTCATTTTATTGTACCTCAAAGAGAATGCCACGAGGAAGACTAAATGTAAAAATAGAGTAGTTGTAAGGTTTCTGAAGAAAATGCGTCATTTCTTGTACGTCTTTTTCAAATTCCGGTAGCTTGTTTTTCTCCCCAATTTCCGACAAATCTCTTTATTCGTCTTGCTTAATAATGAAAAAAAATGCTATCTCTTAACTATAGTAGAGAAGGGGTCATCTAATTAGATAGTTCAGTGTCAGTCACCGGTGACAGATTTCCATTCGCAATGGCTACCGATCAGCAGAAGCCGATGCGTGTTTTCTGGTTTCTTTTTTCTTTAATATCTCGAAAATTCTTCAGTTCTCACATTATATGAGAATTAGCAAATTAAAGAGTGTAAAATTCTCTACAAATAAATGCTTTTATTTTTCTTTTCGTTTTTATATTTTCACAGATAATGGCTCTAAAAAAATTGGAGATTGCCATAATTTACGATCCCCTAGACCACCAAAACGGCGTGTTACCTATCTGAAAAAAAATGTTTAATGCTCTCTCATTTTTAAAAAACCGTAGATGAAACATTATTAATTTTTAAAATATGTCCATCAATTCTCGGACACCCCGACTTGCCAATCATTAGGTTTTAATATAATTTTAAATGCTTTTAATTATAATGTCTACATTTTTATTAGAGGAAAGACAACAAATATGGAATAGAGATATAAATATGGAATACGTCGATTTATCCTCTATTCAGAGCTGTAACTTAGAAGAAACACTGCGAAACATTTCCTATTGAGCCGCCATTAGGTTAGTGTTGTCTGTGCCTATTGTAGCTATAACCACGTTTTTATTACGAGCATTTTCGCTTTTCTGGAAAGTGTAAATTTTGGCAAGTCATTTTATTCTTATTATTTCCGCATTTAACTTTTATTTCTTGGTTTGTGATGCTTATATGGGCTAAGAGGTCACATTTTGAGGTTTATTTTTTGTCTATAATCCATCTATGTTTCGTTTCCTGGATCCATATTTATGATCTCCCAAAACAAATGTCCATTAGGCAATAAATATGGAATACCAGTAGGATGACAAATATGGAATAGTATTCAATATTTGTAAACTATTTGCTAAAATTAACTCACACAGAATGTGCTGGTTACTCTAATGAAATTGCATGTGCTATTTTTGTAAAGATTAGAAAATTTTTCGTAAAAATTAGAATTTTCGCTTGTGTTCTATAGATTATCATTTATTATTTGAAGTGAAAAAAATATTGTAAACTCTATTTACATCTTTAAATACGTCTGTCATTACATACATCGTTAAATATGTCTTTAATGTCTATAATTATGGGACACCCTGTTTTGTGATTTCTTAAAATAAATAAGATATTTGTGAACTTTCCAGTGAATTGGTCATTAATTATATTTTCTAAAATATTTTTAATTCTACATATTACTTAATATATCTTTTATTCTTAGTTTGTTCTCTTTAATGGCCTTTAGGGATGTATAAATATTTTCAAAACTGGGTTTTTTTCAGCAGTTTCTATAAAATTTCAATTATTTCTCGTGTTGAATTCAATGATATTATTGTTGGTGTTTTATATAATTTTTTCGCAGATATCTCTCTCGGCGCAAAAAAACTTTATTGACATAGAAAATTAAATTCTGCTCCTTTGAAAGACCCTTTCCTGTGAAAAAGAAATTCTTACCTAAAACTATAAATAAATGACTAATTTTCCGCTTGCACAGCACCAGTGCTAAAGCGCCAACGAAAATAACAATTGCACCAAAGATACCATGAACAACCTATACCAGTACCTATGTCCGCATAGTGCTTGGCGAAAATTGGCGCCAGTATTTAGGCATCACCAATTTGGCGACGATTGTTGCCTCGCTAACGGAAAAAGTATCAATAATTGTGTTCTTAACAATAAAAGTAACAATTTATAATTTCAGAAATAAGATTTTTAAATAAATAAACAGTTTTGGTATTGGATTGTTGTTAAATAATCAATTCATTGCTTCAGTGTTGCAGGTTTCAACAAAGTATCAAAATAAACAATGTTCTTAAATTGGGCTGTTGTTCATCACAGATCATATAGTGAATTGAAAATGTAAGGCTGATTTTCAGAAATGCGATTTATAATGAGAATTTACGTTAAAAATAGAAACTAATTCTTTGTGTTAATTGCGTGGATACCTATTTTCATCTTCCTATTTTGCCCAAAGCTAGCTTCGTACCATACCATGGAGATTCCAAATCAGGTGGCTTTAATGGCAATCACTCCACGGATCTGGATCATGACAAAATTTATAATAGTTGGAGATCTTTACGACGTGATCCCTTTGGCTTTTTATTTGGATACTTTCTTGCTTGTTGAATCGTGCCAACCGTAAATATCAACTCGATTTAATGAAAGCCTTGAAAGATAAACTGCATGGACAGAAAGATGGTTTTTGTCAGACAGATGGACAAAAGACTGAATAAAAAAGCACTCAAACAGTACAGAAACCAACTGAAGCATCAATTCAGGCATCTACTCACTGTCTTGAAATATCGACTCAAACTGTATTGATTAAAAGTGATGCAAGCTCAAAAAAAAGAATTTAATGTAAAATCCATGCAAACAGTGTCCGAAATCATGAGTGAAAAATAAGTCCAAACTCTTCTGCAAGCATATGATAATAAAGAAACTCAAACATCTCCGCACTTTTGTTTGCATAAAGAAGCTCAAACTGACATCATTCGAAATTCATCCAAAGTGTTTGTGCCTTTGAAGAAACAAAAACCGAAGCCTACAATTCCACTGAAAAAAGAGTTCATTAAATACCATTAAAATAAGGACACTTTCCAGAGAAGAAAGATAAAGTTCAAGCCATAATTAGAAAATATATCTGAAGTTCATGAAAATGAAAATAAACCTTAATTATGCAAGGTGCCGTCTTACGACGAATTGGAAAGTCCAGCCTCATCTGTTGAAAAAACTATCAATGCACAAAATAACTGTGTAAGTTCTTTCTTGTATGCTGGAAATTCTTATAACTATGACGTCCATGTCAATGTGGAAGATGAAGCGAAAGTCACAAAGAAAGAAAAAAAGCTTCCGTATTTCAAGAAAAAGTTGAGAAACATGAAGAACATTTTTAAAAAATAATAACGAAAATTCCCTTACAAGCAATTGGACATTTTTTTAATTAAGCACGCATGTTTATCACTTTAAAATCTTCTTAAAAATTCTATTTTTCAATTGCGCGATATACAATGACTATGAAAATTGGTAAAAAGTTAAATGAAGGAAATGAATAATCAAGAAAACAGAAGCAGGAAGAAATTCTTCATGAGATATTTATTTAAAAATTGATTTGAAGAGGTTAAAAACAAAAATTAAGCACGGAAACCCATTTTTCTGAAAGGTATTAAATAACAACGTATTATTAAATATAAATATTGCATTTAATACACATTCAATGAATCAAATTTCTTTAAAATGAGAGACCTTTCTAAAAGCACTCTGAAAGAAAATATATCATGAAATGTTTCTGAATTAAAAAATATATCCTATCAGCACTTTATATCAGATTGGTTAAGAACATTTAAAAAATGAAAAGAAAGTTAAAAGTTGCCTAAAATTTCAAAAATTGAAGATTGACACCACAAGGAATTCCAGAATGTATACATATTTCCTTAAATTAGTTAGTGAGCAAATGCAGGGTCACTATTGAAAAAATCCATATCAATATCTATGATTTCTCGAAAGAACTTCGAAACAAAGAAACCTGAGTAAAGTTATAAGAATTTAAGAAGAATAACAAAAATAGACATTGGTTAACCTTAAGCCGATTTATATTCTTATAATTTTACATCTAATTCTGAAATTCTTCTGCTGGTCTGGGAGGATTTCTTTACTTTTCAAGCTCTCTTTCATCAAAGGAGTTTTACAAAGTCTAAAGAAAAATACTTACCCGGAATTATACTAAAAACATTTCTAATGCACTTTGCAGGACACGAAAGATGAAACGAAAGACAAGAATATAGCGTGATATATCTCTGAATCCTTTTTTTTTACGAGCTGCCAAATGCCTTCAAGAATTCGACGATTATTTGTGTACAAGAGCAACGGCAAACATATTTTAAAAATAATTTTTCCACATCCTTAGTCACTTGGCCTTATCTTGAAATGAAAGACAAAAGTTTATTTGGAAATGCCATCCATAGCTCTTTTTCTATATTTTTTCAATCAAGAACAAAATGGGATTCTGAATCATTCTCCAAGAACATCTGCTGCAAGTTTTAAAATATTTCAAGAAAAACTGTCTTCTTTTCGGTTTAGTTTC
This sequence comes from Araneus ventricosus, assembly GCA_013235015.1. Lineage (NCBI taxonomy): Eukaryota > Metazoa > Arthropoda > Arachnida > Araneae > Araneidae > Araneus > Araneus ventricosus. Next base: position 3,981 of record BGPR01020582.1, on the reverse strand, counting down.
AGTTCTAGAAGGAAGAGTGTTTGGATACTAAACTGCCTTGAAAAACTCGAGAACATCTAGAAGTGTCTTTTTGAGAAATCTCAAGCTGCATTCCGCTATTTTGGCGGTCAAGAGCAAAAAATGATTCTTTCGAAAGAAAAAAAAAGACACTTAAAGAAACAAATTCAAAAAGTGTCTTGATTATAGTTTAGAAGGAAACATACTTGAAGAGAAATAAAAGCCGTAACTTAGACGGGAAAAATTATCAGCAAACGTGGTTGGTGAGAGAACGCTAAACAACAGTTCTGTCCAAATTTAGTAAGCCAGGAATCATAATATTTATTAATTCTATCAATAAATGCTACTCAATTTTCATAAAATATATTTGTTTTCAGATGAACATGCTAAAGATCATTTAAATCCTTTCAGATCTAAAAATTTTTATATAATTTCATTCAAATATATATACAATATAAATGTATATATCTGTTCAATACAATATATAATTATAATTTATATCTCAAATATAGATAGTTTAATTTTTAGTTTGAAAGAATTCAAAATCATCTTTAACATTTTCTTCTTTAATACAAATCCATTTTCTGACTATTGACAGGTTTCTGGTTTTAAAATTATTATTATGATTCGTGGGTAACCGAATATGGAGTGATCTGCTGTGTATTTTCTTGAAAAAATCTATTCTATTTTTTTGTTTATCAAGTCTGTGAAGTAGAAGCAGATTTCATTAGTTCAGTGATAAAAAATGAATCTTCCTACCAGAATGACAAAAGAAACTGCAAAAATAAACCAATATTCATAATAGTTTGGCTCAAAGTCTACCAGGAGAATATACCATGTAGTCTCAGTCAAACTTTCCTCAAAAAGATTTGTTACAAGTTATTAAAGGACACACACAAGAAAAAAACCTGTTTTCAATCTAGTTGTACTGGAATTCTGAAAAGAAAAATAGCTGATAGTAAAATTGACTTGAAAAGCGACTTTACTTTGAGACATGGGGCTCAAAAAAGAATTATTGTAATTTTAAATACTGAATTATTATAAAGTGCAAATGAAAAATATGTGATATTTCATATTAAATATTCAAATAAATATATAATCTATACTTTGAAGTTTTTCAGGATTTGAAGAAGGATTTCAGAAGTTCCCACGGTAGCATAAACCAGAATCATTAAGAAATTTCATCCTTTAACGAGATTTTCCATATTCAGGGAGTTATCTTGACCAAAAGACGATAGATGGTGATGAACAACTGGTCCATAGAATTAGTGAGAGATGCAATGTCGGTTTAGTTGGATTAAAGCAATATCTAAACTTTGGGAGGAAGTGTGATGCTTACTATTGATCTTTCGTGTTTACCAAATAAAACTCTTTGATTCAACAAGCTAAAATAATTATGACAAGATTTTTTGCGTGGAAGACTGTCCAACTGTTCGCGCTCAGGAGAAGAAAGCACGGAAACTTTGGAAGAGAAATCTTTAACGTTGTACGTAAAATTCGAAAAAGTGATCCGTTCAAAGAAAAAGGTTCTGAACTGTTCAACTAGCAAGAGTTCTAGCTTCAGCAAGATAATGAAGCAAAAATTGCAGTTATTTGACTCAACAGAAAATCGATCATCAAATATTATAAAACTGGGTGAAATTTTGAAAACAATTCCTCCAACATCAACTGAAGCTGAGAGAAGGTATTTTCTGCTGCCGGATGTTCAAACAAATCTAAGAACAAAGCTGAGTGATAAAGGAATAGATTGCTTATGCTTTTTTAAAACATACTTTAAAAATGAATAATTAATATATTTTATTTGTATTTTGTAGCTGAATATATAAAGGAGTATAAATTTTGGAATTTATGAATATCCTTTTTTGTATAATTATTATTGATATCATTTGAAAATAACAAATTTTAAGATTTTTTCAAATTTTGATGCATTCACGGGAATCCCGGGAATGACTGCAATGTTCCCGGGATTTCCCGGAAATTCACGGGAAGGAATAAAGGGCGGGAAATCAGAAACCCTAATTACAATATATTCTTTGGATTTGATTGGTAACGCGCAGGGAAAGAATGCAATAATTAAACATTTTATAATGCTTTCATTTCACATAAATTGCAGTGCGTGTGGCGGCGTTTTTTTATTTTATTTTTTATATTCATATTATAATGAGAAAACTCGAATGTGTGTTAGGAAGAGTGCATCCTTCCTAATAGGGTTTTTGTCTAGAATCTGATACGTGCCTGCAATTTTGGTGAAACAGACACATGCCGAATTTTCTCCATCTAGTTCACATAATTTTTTCTAATTATCGTGTTTATATACACACGCACAGACTGACGGCCAGACAGAAAGACAGATACACTAATTATTTGTTCAGATATAATTTCAGAACTGGATTTTTTTCGACTTAGGGAGGTAAAAAACACGGAGATTCATAAAAAATCTCACGGTTAAATTTTTGGATGTTTACAATAATTTCTCTAAGCATAGTTGAGAAAGTGAAAATTGTTAAAAACGTATCAAAAAAAAAGGTAACAAATTACGATAATATCCAATCCTTTTATTTTGCAGGTATGTAATTATGTATGAGAACTGCTGACACTTTTCATATTGTATCCTCTTACATTTAGAAGAGTGCAATCTTCCTGTGAGATTCACTATTATGTAGGGGTTTTCTTTCTATCTGAATAGGTTCTGCCATCTTTTTCCGAATTACTATCAATGTGTGAAGATCCCGTATTGTCAAAGCACTCCTCAGACATATCGTCAAGTGTAGGGCAGGTTGGCAATGTGGGAAATTGTGGAAAACGTTCCAGTTTTATATCGACTTCAAATTGGTAAGGGTGGCTAACATACAAATTATCTTCCGTTGTGTTGCAAACTACTTCTTGATAAGAAGGAGGTCGATCAAAATCAGCGTAGGTTGGATCATTTTCAAAATCATTCATTGGAGTGTTACCAGGAATTAGATCTCTGTATTCTGTTTTCTTAGAAATGTTCTGTTTTTCATCTTCTAAAGAATCCAGTCCAGAGTCATTTTCGTAAATGGTAGGAATCTTCACTCTTAAATTGCATTTTTTCTTATAAGTAGACAGTAGAAAGTTGGACCTTATTTCAGTTGCTACAGGCACTTCTTTATTCCTAGAATCTGAAATGTTCTCGCTATTTTCATTGAGAGTTCCGAACATGTGATGCCTCCCCGAAACAGAACCAGATATGGTATCTCCTTTATTGACACTGTCGTTATCATTGCCATTTATCTTCTGAATCAGGCCATGATCTCGGCCATGCAATGAATTTTCCGTTTCCACGTCCTCATTTTCTTCAGGTATGTCTGGAAGGTTATTGTTGCGGTAGAAGTTTCGTAGTGAGCGTATTCTGGGTCTTCTGTTTTTAACAAATTTCAAGTTGCTAAAGACCTTCTTACAGCTAACAGATACATCATGTACGCTAGTTCCATATCCTTCAAAGGTTTCTGAATCTTCAACGTCTTCCATAGTTACTGAGCCACTTGATGCAGAGGAAAATCTTGTACTCTCTACTAAATCGATATTTTGACCTATACTTTTACTTTCAGATGAATCTGATTTTGAGAAATATACTTCCATTTCAATTTTTCTGTCTTCTGGTACAGAATGCTTACTTGCTATATATCTCAGGTATTCCTGTATTTTGTCCTCTGATGGCATATTCAGCTTTACTCTTTCAATGAGTTCTGGGTTAACTGTCAGTTGTTTATTTTTCAAAGCTGATTTAGAATAATCACTTCCGTATTTCACGGACAACTGCTTAAAAATATCTTTGAGTTCAACAATTTCTGATCTCATGTACGGAGACACCCATATTATACTAGAAACAGCTTGCTCAAGGCTTTGATCCAGTTCTTTCGTCTCTTCAAACAAACCATACCTGTCTAATATTCGCTCACACAGCATTTTAATAATTTCCATTGCTTCTAGAGCTGCTTCATATCTTATGACTGTCTGGAC
>BGPR01020581.1:0-18889 GCA_013235015.1 Araneus ventricosus | reverse complement strand
ACATGTGACAAGGGGGGGGGTGCCGGTGAAGTGTGACGCTTTTAGACAAAGGGGAGGGGGGGTCAAAAACTGAAAAAAAGTGTGACATCATTTATGACGGCCCTTAAAACACATTTGGTCAAAATTGACAACCTTGGGAAAAAGAGTGGCATTGTCACACTAGCGAATTATCTCCAGGAAAGTTATCATTAGCTCCAATTTTGCAAACACATTGAAGAAAAACAATATAAGAGCAGCATCAATGCCATTTATTTGACCGAAATTTGCACTTTGCAACAGATGATTGCTTTCAATCAAAACTACCTCGAAGACTCAATAGATTTCATTATTCACATCGTTTACAATGATATTATCTGTTTATACATATATATACTCAAAACAATTCAAAATTGTTGCTTACACATCTTCCTTGTCATCTTAGACATTATTCTTCATGAAGTTCCTCACCACACTGCTCTTTTACTCTCTTAAAACTGATTGGTTCTTACTATTTTATCAGAATATTTTTGACCATTTTTGAAAGTCGTTTATACCTTCTTGTCTTTTGTAGTCTCTCACATTTTACAAGTCATGATGTGTGTGATTTGTTCTTTTTTTAACTAACTTAAACTACATTCGTATCTCGCACCATACGTTTGGTCAGCATGATAAATGAATGGTTTGCGCATAAACTACAAACAAAATCAAATAAAAATCAAATCAAATAAAAAAATATATCAAAATCAAATCAAAAAAATCAAATAAAAAATCAAATCAAAAATAAATCAAAAAACAAATAAAAAAAAAAAACAAATCAAAATCAAAAATAAAAAACAAATCAAATCAAATCAAATCAAAATCAAATCAAATCTTTTTTTACATGAATGGAAGCAATTATGCATTTTACATGCACATGAATTGATAGTTCAACAAACAGACAATCCTGTTGACGATTAGGATCCAATATTTGATATACTACAACCAGTGATGAAATCCACATGCCAAATTCATTTACCTAATTTCTTTGAGTTTTTGAGTTTGGAGTTCCATATACACGGACGGACTCAGACTCCCTGATGATGAGTAATACGTAACTGAACGAAGCATACAGCTTTGTGACAAAGGGGGAGGGGGGTCAAAAATATTGAAAAAAAGTGTGACATCATTTATGGACGGCCCCTTAAAACACATTTGGTCAAAATTCGACAACCTGCGAAAAAGAGTGGCATTGTCACATAGCGAATTATCTCCAGGAAAGTTATCATTAGCTCCAATTTTGCAACACATTGAAGAAAAACGAATATAAGAGCAGTGCATCAATGCCATTTATTTGACCGAAATTCTGCATTACTTTGCACAGATGATTGCTTTTACAATCAACACTACCTCGAAACACTCAATAGATTTCATTATTCATACGTTTACAATGAAACGTTCAGTTTTTATACAATAAGTATATACTAAAACAATTCAAAATTGCTGTTTACACATCTTCCTCTGTCACTCTTAAAGACATTCTTCATGAAGTTCCTCACCCACTGCTTTTTACTTTCTTAAAACTGATTGGTTTTTACTATTTTTTCTGAATATTTTTGACCATTTTTTAAAGTCGTTTTATACCTTCGTCTTTTGCAGTCTTCACATTTTGACAAGTCATGATGTGCGACAGTTCTTTTTTTAATTAACTCTTAATGGCATGCATAGCTCAGCATGATAAATAATGATTTTTGAGCTAGTAAACTCAAACAAATCAAAAATCAAATCAAATCAAAAAACAAATCAAATCAAAAATTAAATCAAATCAAATCAAAAATTAAATCAAAAATCAAATCAAATCAAAAATTAAATCAAAAATCAAATCAAATAAAAAATCAAATCAAATCAAAAAACAAATCAAATCAAATCAAAAAACAAATCAAATCAAATCAAAAAACAAATCAAATCAAAAATCAAATCGTTTGTTTTCACAATGGAAGCAATTCATGCACTTTTACATGCACATGAATTGATAGTTCAACAAACAGACAACTCGCTGACGGATTAGATCCAATATTTGATACATATCTACAATTCCAGTGATAAATCCGCATGCCAAATTACATTTACATATCTCTTTGAGTAGTTTTTTAGTTTGAGTTCCCATATACACGGACGGACTCAGACTCCCTGATGATGTATTTCTTCGAAAATTTGATGTTGCCAAATTTCATCCGTCTAGTTTATTGCGTTTTTGAGTTATCATGTTCACTGACAGATAGACATGATTCTAAATACTCGATTTCGAACCTCTAGGCTGAAATATCGCAGCAGAATAATGTTTTAGGCTTGATTCTATTCACTTATCTTCGTCTGGCTTGATTGCATCAGCTGATTCATTCTTTGCGGAACGACTTTTATATTACGCAATTTATAGAAAGAATGCCGGTCAAAAAACATTATCATGTTGAGTTCTTTTTCGGAACCGGGGAGATCTAAAAGATGGAGAGTCAACAAAACCTCGAGGAGGAAATTTTTGACGATAGTTTTTACAATAGTTTCTCTTTGTATACTTCGTATACGAGAAAGTGAGAAAGGAAAGAAAAATTGGTAACGAAACATTCTTTTAATCGTCAAGAGTCAATGAAGCAAGATGACGCGGTTCGGAAGAGTTTCTTCTTTTTCTGAATCGAGAATAATACTATAGTCTAATTAGAACTCTGGAGTTCTGAATGGAAGAGAAAACCCGATTTCTGTTCTAACGAATAGAACGGGGTCGTGGAAAAGTTGCTCATTATATTCTGCCCGTGCCACCTAACCTTTTATGCAACTCACCTAACTGACTTCTTACATCACTTATTCGGAAGCAAAAAGGGACAATTCAGACGTGCAAGAAAGAGTAAGAGTCAATTCCCCGCCACAAAAGAGCAGAATGAAGAAAGTTGCGGTCGGGGTCACGATTTCCGACAACGGCTTCAATGGTGGGTAGAGGCACGGAACAAAACCACTTTGTAAGAATGTGGGGATGACTTCCGCGTCTTCATTTGGCCGGATTAACGGGTGGGCCAAACGATGCGTTGCTCAACTTTCATCGGTTCACTCCCAAAACCCTCGTTTCACACGCATTTCTTTTGCTCTACTAGAAGCCGGATCGAATGCCAGAAGAGATTTTGGATCTCACAAAGAGAATACCGCTTCCGCTGGCACTGCTGGTCGAAGTTCCCTGAAGACAGGAGTACTTTGATGCCTCAGGTACTGATTGAAGACTGGAGTACCCTGTTGTCTCCAGGTAATGTTTGAAGACAGGAGTACCCTGATGCTTCAGGTACTGTTTGGAGACAGGAATACCCTGATGCCTAAGGTACTGATTGAAGACTGGAGTACCCTGTTGCATCCAGGCAATGTTTGAAGACAGGATTATTATCCTGATGCTTTAGGTACTTTTTGGTGACAGGAGTCTCCTGATGTCTCAGGAACTGTTTGAAGACAGGAATACCCTGTTGAAAATTTTACTAGAAAGTAGTGCAACTGATGCGCTGTATGAAAACCGAAGGAATGACCGAAAAAGACAGAGAAAAAAAGAAAAAGAAAGGAGAGAAAAATAAAAGAAAAGGTTAAAATTTTCGTTCACTGGTGGCGCTGCGCCAATATGTGAGGTGATTTTCACAGATTTTTTTTTTAAATACGGAAGCAAAATTAAATTGTTCACTTCATTTTTTTTTTTTTTAGTTTAACTAAAAACTCTGCCGAAATTCTGTTCTGAACACAAAGTCTTTTTAAGTTCAAAATACCGTTTTTATGCAAGAATGCTCCAATGTACACTATTTTTTTAGGAAATTCTACCTATTCTATCTCTTCTCTTTTTTTCATGAAAACAAGAAATCAATATATCCACAGTTTTTAGTTGAGCTAAATCAACGACCTAATTTGAAGTTATATGAGGGTTATTTTGCAACCTATAATGGTCCTCCAAAAAAAAGAATCCGGTATCACCCTCTCCAAACTTCCGCATCATGCAAATTGGAGGACGTCTGTTCGTATTTAACATGCAACAGGTTCCCAGACACTGCGGATCTTCTGTGGAATCGGGTCTGAAGCCTGCGACCCTCCACTATCCAACAGGGGATGCGCCAGTGGAGTGTCCGGGGTGCGGAGCCCCCTGTCGGGGATGCTGTGCTCCCCCCCAAATTTTTTGGACCCCATTCACGCAAAGGGCTATTCAACTAGTAGATAAATAAAAAATCTGATGAAAATTTGAGAGGGTCATCATTACACCCCCTCCCTTTGTACACAGGTCGTGCCCCTCCCGTCGGGCGGACTCTAACGCCACTCCTGATCTCAAAGTCGAGACTCTGCCACCAGGCCTCATCTGTTTTAACATATCTACACATAGCAAATATCCGACTCTTTTACTAAGCAAACAGACAGTAACACGCACGAATTCATATAAAAATGCACATATATATTTAATTCCAAATAATTAAATGAATTGTTTATAAAAGCATTTTTTAAAAACACACTTTTTTCAATGTACTAAAAAGTAAAAATATTTTCGTTTTTTTAGTCGTTGATTTATAATTCGTTATTATAAATAGTATGGAATCCTGAAATCAATTTTTATTCTCAAATTTCCTACCAGGTTGGCTATTCGTAAGGACGAAAAAATGAATTAATGGCTTACCTGATAATTAAAAAATTGAACAAATAACTGAAAATATTAAAATAGTGTATTGTTACCGACAACACTAAGTATGCAAAAATTCGAAACTCTAGCACATCAGGAAGTAATTGAAAAATCGATCACCAAATTCCATCTTTACAAACATGAAATAAGTCAGGTTAAATAAAAGAGTGCAAAAAAAGGAAAATGCCATTTCAGGATTCACTTATTATTTATGGTCAAAAATGTTTGAGTTTATGCATTATGCACCGAAACATTCTGGGATAATATCAATAATAAAAATACATTTAGATAAAGCAGTTTAAAAAACACTTTCATTAGTGTACCAATAAGAAGAATTTAATTTTAATTCATTTTTACTTTGTGATCTTTAATTTAAACTTCATTACTGTAAATGTTATGGAATCTTGAAAACAATTTTTCTCAAATTCGCTAAGAGGTGGCGCGATGCGAAAGGAAAAAAAATATTTAAATAGTTCAATCAATTACTTAATAATTAAGTTCTGAAAATGTTAATAGAGTGTATTGTCACCGATAACACGCAAGTGTGCAAAAATTCCAAACTCTAGCACATGAAGAGGTGGTTGAAAAATCGATGAAAGAATTCCATCGTAAGAAACATAAAACAAGTAATAAAAGTGAGTGAAATTCCTGTAAAGCTATCGGAAGTTACTTTTGTACTGACGTTTCGTGACTTGTATTTTGATTTCAAATTTTGATGTTATACATTTGGAAGCCATAATCAGAAGAAAACCTTTTTCTAAGCCATCTGAAATTTTAAAAAAAATGTATATTTAACGACGTTGGTTTGATTATATTACTATTTTTTTCTTATTTAAAGTGAAAAATAATCTCTAATTATAACCACGGCGGCTTGCACATAAATAAATTTATTGAATATTTTGAAAATGACGATAATTATTCTTGCAGTACGGACTGTTATTTTAATATATAATTATGTTTTCTATTATTTTGCTCAATATCTTCTAAATAAGCAGTGCTGGCTGCTTCAACGTTTGAATGAATCATTCAACGATTATTCATTCAGAAGTGTCAGATATCTTAATATTAAAGCCGGTTTCAATAAATCACTCTCTTTAACAAACACAACATTTATTTTATATTAAATGAACACAGATACGCATAAGACGGTCATAAACGACATGAAGCACAACGAACAGTTGCCAGAACACTAAAACAAAAGTTTCAAGACGGGTGATTAATAATTTACATCCGGAACAGATGACCAAAAATGATTCATTTGGTTTTAGACAAATGATTTCACGTTCAAGCTCATCATGAATGAAATCAGTTATTTGGCTTGTGAATGATATCAAGTAGCCCATACCACTGCCTTTGTGCTATAGTAAGCATTTTGCACACATAACGCAACTTAACCAACATACCTTACAAAAGCATTTCAACCTTTGAAACCGCAAGAATTTGACCACAGAAGCCCCTTATCAAGTCTTGTGGAAGATTGCAAATCCATACAACCATGGAAATTGTGAAAATCCGGGATTGGCCGGATATTGGAAACCTCCTATTAGACCGAATAATTACATATTAAAATTCTTTCAAAGAGAAATATAATCTAAATCACGGCTTCTTGAAATTTTTCCTCTAGCTGCTCCCCCCAAAAAGTTTTTGAGAATACATTTTCACACATATGAAAAATCTTGTCGCGTCTCCATTCTTGGGAAATAAATAAGAAAATATTGCATTAACTCAGTGGCGAATCCAGGATTCGGGTCTGGGGTATGTCATAAAATTTTTTTTATCGTAGTGACGAATGTCAAATCTCATGTCTTATGTAAACCGAAACACTTTAACTTTACAGACTTTCCTCACCTGACAATAAGAATAATAAAGAACACTACAATACAATTTAATAAAAAATACAATGAAAAAACTAACAAAAAAATGTCTTCGACCGCGTCAACGCTGCAAGTACAAGGGGAATGACTAGAAAAATAGGAAAATTTTCGAGCCAGTCAAGCCAGAAAGCAATGCTGTCACGATATTATTATTATTATTTAAAATGAGAATTAAGAACAAACAGTTGTAGTGATTATAAATGAGATCAAGAAATTTTTTTAGCTCTGGGGGGGGCTGCAGCCCGATTGCGTCCCCCCCCCCCCTGGATTCGCCACTGCATTAACTAATGATAAATGAGAAGAAAGAAGTGTTCGCGACCCAACATTTTTCTAAGGCACTTCGAATGAGGTCGTGACTCACAGTTTTAGACGCGCTTTTATGAAAGATAATGATTCTATTTTTGCAAAACAATAAGCTTTTTGTACAGTTTTTTGACCAAAATAACCATTTCCTTTAGTGTTAAGGTTCTTTAAATGATAGAAATGGTTCCATTCTGAAAGGTTGGATTTAGGCTATTACTAATCTAGTGCTCTTCATGTGGGTTGCATGTATCTGCGCTTCATCTTTAATGTTCAAGTTCTTTGCTTCCCTAAATTCTATATACAATTTAACTCGTAATTTTCCCACGTTTAATAATGTTTGAACTGTTAAGTAAGTAAAATTGCGGCTAAATTTATGCTTAGGGTCCATTTAGATGTCAGCGTAACCATATTATCATTAAGCTATTGAAATTGTAGTGGCGCCATCTATCTGCAAAGTTTTCGGCTACGTAAAGACTTGGTAATAAATAACATTGAGGGTCGTCCACAAATGATGTCACGCTTGGGGACGGGGGTAACAAGAAGTGTGACGTCACACATTTTGGTTAAAATAAAAACAGTTAAAATCAGCAGATAAAATTTTGAAGTTATTTTTAAATTACCAGAATTTCAGGGTATTTTTTTAATCGGGACTAAAACAACTTTCATGTGATTTTTTTCACTTATTTTCCTTTCTTTTCGAGAAAGGCATTCAGGGTAGGTTCTGAGAATATGGTAGCAGCAAAAATTCCTTCACCATTAGAAGAAAACCTCCCTCTGCTAAAAATGTCATTAAAACACATAGTTAAAGTTTAAAAATAAAATTTGAAATATGATCTATAACGTAGTACTTTGTTTCTGAACTGCAAGTATATGTTTATGTAATATAGAGGACATGCATTGGGTATGGCAAAGTGTGATAATTTTATGACAAAAGGGGAGGGGTCAAAAGTATCGAAAAAAAGTGTGACATCATTTATGGACAGCCCTTGACTGAATATACAAGACAGAAAGGTACTTTTCATAGTTCCTTTCGAGTGAGTACATGGAGATGGAAACAGTAAACATTCAGTGTCATTTGAAATGTTTAACTTTGTTGAAGATCTGTAAAGATGGTCCATTTTAATAACGTTTGCTTTTTAAAAATGCTATTTTAATGGAGATTACCTACTCTCCGATTTAAAATCGAAAGATAGAGGTCTTTATAACAACATCGTGCACGAAAGTTCTAAAACAAGGGAAAAATCTGTCTTTTTTACTTTCTCGTATACGAAGTATACAAAGAGAAAGTATTGTAATCTTCAAAAAATTTGAACTCGAGATTTTGACGAATCTCCAGGTTTTAGAACTCCCTGAGTCCGAAAAGCACAATTTCGGAATTATGTCTGTCTGTGAACACGATAACTCGAAAACTATTAGAGCTACGTGATGAAATTTGGTATGTGGTCTTTAAACATAATTTGTAGGTCTCTTTCAAATTTTGGACAACATCTGTCAATGGGAAGTCTGTCTGTCTGTATGTCCGCGGTCATGTGAACATTATAACTCAAAAACTAGAATAGCTAGATGGATAAAATTTGGTACACAGTTTTATCGTCATAAATGTAGGTCTGTATCAAAGTTTGGGCCAAATCCGACAAAGGGTTGACTGTCTGTAGGTCTGTATAATCGCATACTTATAAAAATTATATCTCATAAGCCCTTTGGCTTAGATAAATAAAACTTGGTATCAGGAGAAAGGGGGAGGCTAACATTAATTATAGATCTGTGCCTAATTTTCGTTCCAATAGGTTAAAAAAGGCGTTCAAATTGCATATTCATTTTTTTAATCCGATTTTCCATGTGCATCTGGAGCATTCTCTGTGCACGCGGAAGGATTACGTCATTTTGTCCTTGAGCCGGTAAGAGTGGAAGTATGTGATAGATGCGTTTTAATCGGTACGCATCTCTTTGAATTTGATTCTTTACGTAAATATTTTACAATCACTGTAATCTACAATGTAAAACCTTCTGATAGTCATTGTATTCTGGGTTACAGTGGGTTCGAATTTTTTTATCCACGCGGGGGGGGGGGGGGGAAAGCAGCACCTTTTTGGAGAAGTATACGAGAAAGCTTCGGGGAGACCACTCCCGCTGGTTCCCCTTCTAAAATGCTTGTAAACACAACCGAAACTATTTGTTTTCGCCAACAATTGTTAAAAGAAGGTGACTTGGAGGATGGGATGAATTTAGCACACGCTGACTCAAAAATCATAGAACTGAAATCAATTTCTTCAAGTTATGGTTTATGGACAAATATTGAAACAATATCATCGCTTTCTGAGCAATTCTTTTACTTTTCTGGTTTAAATGAATATCTGATAATATTTCGTCAAAGGCACTATCATAATGCAGAAATTTCATATAATTATAATTTTTAGTACTTCCTCATGATACATTAAAAATTACTACAATACTGGAATCAATTGCTATACTGTGATGATTATTCCTAGTACTAGTATCAGAAGATGTCAGCATATGGCTCAGTGCATAATATTTAAATAAAAAAAAACAGAACAAAATTCAATAGAAATATGCGGAAAAAGATTGTCACTGTTGATATTCAGGAGCAAAATAAATTGAACACTGTAATTGCATCATAAGTAATAAATAAATAAATAAAAATATTTTAAACGATTTCCTCAGATGTCCTGTTCTCTAGTTAAAATCAAAATATTGGCTACTGAAACTAAGGCACATTCCGACCAGATAAATCCATCTTTGGTATTTTAAAGAAAAATCGTAACTCTCTGAAATGCACACTGATAAATCGTGCCAAACATAAATTCTGTGTGAAATTTAAATATGATACTCATTATTGGAACAAAGCAAAAATACAATAATTTTGTGATGTGTACAGTTTTTGGACAACCTTTTATTTTCTCTTATAATTTCATCAGATCTCGTTCCTTACCATGTCTTTATCACAGCCATATCTATCAGTCGCTTCCTAAAGCTCTTTCATTAATTCTTTTAGTAATGCAAACTTTATACATTTCTGTGAAACTAATCTGATATGTGCAGGGTATTTAACTAGAGCACATACAAACTTCTAAATAGGCTAAAGTGCCAAAAAACCGAGTTGGAATCAAACAGCAAAGCAGGGCCTGAAACGTCATAGTCAAGCTTAGATGTCGTAGAAATCTCAATACTGATTGGCTACTTATTATCACTTAGTGCAGTCTTAATAGTTCATTCACAATAGAGACAATTCACATGTCGTCATACTTACCTGACAAAAGTAACTGCACATGTCATCAAAGTATACGTTAGATTACTAGGCTGTAACATCACTTATTGCTTAGCAACGGATTCGGAAATCCTCCGAGATTTTGCGCATGCGCCGGGCGGAGTTATTTTCATCAAAATAGAGGGAAAGTGAAGAATGGAAGGGTGATATTTACATTTTATTGAGCGTGATCTAACCAAGAACTCCGGAAATGCGCTCATATGACTCACTGCCTGACACCCCTTTCAGGTGTAAAATCGTCCAAAAGTTGTAGTTTCGGAATCCGTTGCTGAACAGTACTTTTTATTTTTGCAAGAATACACAATTATATGTAGAGTTGCCATGGGTCCCGTATATACGGAACTGTCACCGTATTTCACTACTCAGTCCCGTATTGCTATTTGTCCCTTTTATTCCCTTATTTTGATCAGATGTAATAAAGTAATACGAATATGTATTAGCCATTCCAGCCAGCAATGCAAATGTGAAGAGAATATTCTCCCTAATGTCAACTCAATGGTCGGACGAAAGAAACAGGTTGTTAGTGGAGACAACTGGAGCAATTTTGATTTGTCATCATAGTTTGAAAATGACTCGCGCCCAATTTTAAGAGAGGGAAATGATAAAAATTAAAAAAGTAAAGTCATTTTAAAAGTATGACTGGGCTAAAAAGGATTAGCCTGGCATCTTTTTTTATTGTTCTACATGTTCATTTTATTAGATTGTTTAAAGTTTATTTGTTAGGCACAGGAAGCGAATTTGCCAATATCACTCGTTAGTCTCATTCTTATTTAAATTCGTAAAAACTATAATCCTTGTAGTAGAGACAGGCAGCTTGAGTAACACTGGTTATGAAGAGCTGCTGGATAATAAGCTAAAAGCGTCCTGGCTTTTTGCAGTGGAATTTCTATGAGATAGAGCGTTTCTTATTATTTCAGGAATGACGAAACATATAAGTTAAAAGAGACATTTATTCGGACGACCACATTTAAGAACATATTTACAGATTAACCATATTTCCATTTAACAGGGTTGATATTTGTCCTACATCTTGTAGATACAGTAGCAGCAACAGCTTACATAGCACTGAAGTCTCTCCGAGGAGAGAATGCTTAGAGAACCTACAGACCGTACCAAAATGACGTAGTAGAGACAAGTATATATACTCTGCTAATAATCAGTAGATCTACATATCAGCTGCGGGAATCGAATAGACAACGTCATACGATTCCGATTAAATAGCTGCTAATATAGTTGTCAAGTGAAGTGACTAGCTCAAAGAAATGACGTAAAAATCTTAAAGAAAGAATGCTTCGAATCTTAGAGTAAAGGTACGAGAGGCAATTTAGAAAAGATGCAAGCTTCGTAGCTTAAAATGCAGAATTTCCTAACATTATTGATTTCTTTATCAGAATAAAATAAGCCATAACCCACCCACTTTTTTCATGTTTTATTTATGTAGCACTTAAACGTCCCGTATCAGTGCTTTCCGATTATGGCAACCCTAATTATACGGGGCGGCACATTTGACGTGTATCACGTGAGCACGCATTGACTCCATTCAGCTCAGTGGCGAATCCAGGGGGGGGCTATCGGGCTACAGCCCCCCCCCAGAGCAAGGCCAGAATTCTTGGTTTTATTTACACATCAACCTGTTTTTTCATAATTTATCTCTTTTAAAAATAATAAAATTACGTCATTAACGTTATTTACGACTGCTCGAAAATTTTCCTACTTTGTAGTCATTCCACTTGTACTTGTAGCTTGTATGGTCGAATATTACTCTTTTTGGCTAGTTATTTCTTGTAATTTTTTGTAAATTAATAGGTATTGTATTTCTTATGATTCTTATTGTCAGGTGAGTAAAGTCTGTAAAGTAAAAGTTTTGGTTTACTTTACCATGATCATTTACCATCACGAAAATACAAAAATTTTATGACCTCAGCCCCCCCAGACCCGAATCCTAGATTCGCTACTGATCTAGCCTAAATGTGAAAGATCCGAAAGTTGCAAACACATGGAACAACCATGACGTTTTATTTTCTGTTTGATAACAATTTAGATCGATACCAGTTTTGAAGTCAACAGTTTTTACAGATAAAAACATCGAGGACTACTTAACATTGCACTTCAACTAAGCGTAAAACCTTTTCTGTGTTTTTTAAGTATCAATCACTTCTTTTGCTTTGATTTCTGTTTATCTGTGATTTACTAGGCGGTGATCTAACTCATACCATTACGTGATAAATGGTGTGGTAAGTTATTTCACTCTAAATGTTATTTGAAACTGTGATGTAAACTATCTGTTTCTGTCTCCATCTTCAGTAACTAAAGGTACTTCTGGATTAATCAGATTGTTTAACCCATTCGAGACGGATTGCACAGCGTGTGTGCAATGCATTTCCGAGCCAAAAAGACGGGTAGACCTTGTGTGCAATGATATTGAATTGCAATTATCAGTCAGTACGGAAAAAGCTGCCGTCGTGATAAGACTGCTTTAAAATAAAAATTATCTTAGAAGTGTGTAGACATAAAATTGGTATTGGTTTCAATTTTGTCCCAAAAATTAAGTTCTCTTTTCTATTCTCTTTTCTATCATACCAAAGAATTTCTTCAAAACAAATCATTCTATCACACCAGTGGCGAATCCAGGGGGGGGGGGGGGCTATGGGGCTGCAGCCCCTCCCAGAGCTAAACCAGAATTCTCGATTTTATTTAAAATCACTACAACTGTTTGTTCTTAATTTCCCTTTCTTTAAAAAAATAATAAAAAAATGACAACATTGCTTTCTGGCTTCACAGACTCGAAAATTTCCCTGCTTTTCTAGTCATTCCACTTGTACTTGTAGCGTTGACATGGTTGAAAACATATTTTGGCTACTTATTTCATTGTATTTTTTTTAAATTATCGAAAGTATTGTAGTGTTCTTTATGATTGTTATTGTCAGGTGAGTCAAGTCTGTAAAGTTAAAATGTTTTGGTTTACTTAAGCCATGAGGTGTGACATTAGACACGCCGATACAAAATTTTTATGACCTCAGCCCCTCCCAGACTCAAATTCTGGATTCGCCACTGTATCACACCCAATTATTCTGTCAAAGGATTTCATCCTCAAACCATTCCATGACATGATCAGTGTGAAAAGTTTACTCTTTTGCTATAATATGAAAAGTTTCCATCGTACCAAAGGATATTTTTGTTCTGAAACATAATTTTTTCAAAGTTTAAACTTTTACTAACGGGGTTGGACAGGGTTTCGGCAAATCCTCTCGACTTTTCAGTTTTATAGTAAAACAAAGGCATTCGTTGTTCAAGTTGGGGCATGTTCGAGTGTAGTTCGTCGTTCTCGCGAACCTCCTTTGAACCAGCAAGGTCAAATCTTCAAACCAAGGCGTATTCCAAAGCTCTTCCAACGGCTCCCATCCCCTCCAATGGTGAATGGCAAGCGATGATCAATAGTTAGAGGTGGGCTTGCTCCTTACCCATGGTTCGCGGTCGGTGCGTCGTGAAAATGATTTCTTCGAGCGGCTCGCGAGCGGTTTGTGAAGCTTTCGGCTCGAAACTGTATACGCGCCTTTAACTCTTCAGAATTAAAGTAAAACTTTTCAAACTTCAACTCAAAAACAATTAAAATGCCGTAAAACGAATCAACACCATGCATTTATTGCACAAAGTGTAAAAAAATAATAATAACATCTAACAGGTCCGAACGGAAGTCCGTTTCCTCTTTCGGTTTTTGATGAAGAATCCATCCTTCCGTTCATGAGTGTAGGAAGTTCTGGAACAAGGTCGTGTAAGACGCATTTAGTTTATCGTGTCCCATCAGCAATTTTCTCCGTTTCTCAGATAGCAAAATGAAAGAGATATCGATTATCTTAAAGAGAAACATCAAATCTAAAAATGCAGTTTGAGAGGAATTAAAATCGGTCCATTAGATTTCAAAGTACAAAGAAACATATTTCGTCGCTTAACAAACAACACCACCTATCTCAATTTTTTGAAATTTCAAAGAGGAATAAAAAAACTGAATTTTTCGCAACCACTAACGGATATTTCTGAACTTTTGTAACATCCGATATGAACATGAGACCGCATGTTTCTACCGGATGTGAAAAGAAATTCAGAAATATTCGTTAGTGGTTGAGAAAAATTCAGTTTTTTTTTTATTCCTCTTTGAAATTTCAAGTGACGATTTAGCTTTTTATTCTGTCTGAAAAAGATTCTTTCAACAGTTGCATCTAAAAGCAAAGAAGCAACAGCTTAGTATTATACAGCACACTGTTATTCTTGTTATTATATTATTTCTAGCAGCTCTGTTAACAACAGACCTCTCATCCACAAAAAATTAAATAAATAAATAAAAAATATAATTAAAAATAAATCTAAAATCTGCTCTTAATAGCAGTCTTTAAAAGCCTAGCCATTTTTATTTTTTTAAACTGAGAATTATTTACGCAAGTCTCTGCTTTTATCAGTATTTATAAAATCACAATTAAATGTTTGTTTTTATCATTTATTAATAAAATTACATTAAGTGTCTGCTTTTATCAGTACCAAAAAAATTACAACAAAATGCATCGTCATTGCCAAAAGGACTCAAATGTTTTATTGGTGCCAAACTTGCCATCAAGGCTCGTCAAGCATTGAAACTATTAAAACGGCCACCATCTTGAAACGGTATCAAAAAATAAAGATCCTTACACATACGCCGTTTTAAATGACTCCAAGGAACATTCATTCTAAATTCGAAGAGAATCGAACAACGCGTTTGGTCGTGACTGCGTAACCTACAAATTCTCAAACATACAGACGGAATGCTGAACGGTCGAGTTGAAACAGGTCTCCGCTTCTCTCGGTCAAAAAAGTACGGAAAATGATCAATCTAAAGGTGCGTATACACTTGCGAGCAGACGCCGAATAGAATCGTTTGTGAACAGATGCTCGCAAGTGTAGACGGGTTATTTTATTTCCCGCGAACGGTCAGGGTGCTGCTGGCGGCGAGCCAAAAACTGTCGGCTCATCGAAGAATTCAAAGAGATTCGCTATTCTAGTTGGTACGGGTTAATGTGCTGTTCGCTGGATACGGCGAATCTGCTTCGAACTTGAAAGATCATATTTAGATAAGCGTGTGCTTCTTATTTTTTTTTTTTGCCTTTTCTCTGGTAATTATGGAGTGGACAAAACTAAACATATTCATATTAATAGAAGTTTACAGAAATTAGCCTTTTCTCTCGTATCCGAACCGCGCGGACCGTTGTAGAAAAAACTTAAAAGAAGGTTTCCCGACAGAAAAAGGTGAGGAAATAAAAGTATCAGTGACCCAGTGTAAGAAAAAGATTATATTCTTGCTTCCACCGGCACAGAGAATAAAGAATTCCATGGAAAAAGGAAAATATAAGTTATAAAATATAAAGAATACAAATATTATATATTTTTAAAACAATTTTAGTTTTTTTATTCTTGACAACAATTTTTTTACAACATTAGTTTTATATAATAAGTTTTCAATTGCTAGTCATCTTGGTTAAGTTACTAATTCATAATACATATTTATTTAAAATTTCCCCATTGTTTGATGAGGTTAAAAAATATGAATTTTATATAAAAATTGAAATTAATGCGAAAAAGAACGAACTTTTTTTGTGCTTGCTTCTGAGATAGAACATTTTAATATTAAAAATTTTGAACAAAATATCTACGCATGGTGAAATTTTCCTTAATTAAAATGTCTAACACCAAAGAGACCTGAATTGTAATGATTGTGAAATTAAAATGAAACTTAAAATATATAATTAGAAAGAACAACGAAATTAAGTGTTTTCGTTTTTGCAATTGTTATTTAATTTGGTTAAGTTACTAATTCGGAGCGCATATGTACTTCAAATGTCAGCTTTGTCGTTTGATAAGATATTGTAAGATTAGCTTTAAAAATATGAATTTTATGCAATCTGAAAATAATGCTAAAAGGATTAATTTTTTTTCAACTCTGCTTTTGAATATTTTTATATTAAGTGTTTTTTTTTAATATTAAGTGTATTGAACTAAATGACTACGCATAGCCAAATTTTCATGTTTTCTTAATCTAAAACGAAGGAGACCCAAATTATAATGGTTGCGAAAATTGACATGAAAGTTAAAATTAGAAGGTAAAACGAAAATAAATACTTCCTTTACTGCAATTGCTTTTGGTTAAGTTATAAATTCGAAATGCGTCACTATTAATATTTTACTTTTGTTGTTTGATAAGACTAAAATGTATAAATTCGAAATAATTGTAATATTAGGTGTTTTTAACTAAATGTCTACGGTCATGGCCCAATTATAAATTCATCTAAATTAAAATGTCTAAAATTTAGTTTAGTTACATTAACGTCCAGTTCTGAAGAAACGCGAGGGCTCTTGGGACGGACGTTGTCATTTTGAACCGTGGTCAGATGACAAGGACGGCACCTTAGCTGGTACCCTCTCCAAGCTTCCACATCACACCAGCGGGGGGACATTAGGCACGGCAGATCTTCTGGAGAATCGGGTTTCGAGCCTGGAGCCCTCCGGCCCCGAAACTGAAACCTTATCGCTATGCCGCTGAGGCCGTTTAGAATGGCTAACAGAAAAGAACCTGAAGCACAATAATAGCGAAATCAAAAAGAAGCTTTAATCGGTAATTAGAAAGTAAAACGAAAATATTTTTTTCCAATTACTTAAAAAGAATCAGTTTGAAGTTGGTGCAACAAAATATTTCACTTCACAAGTCTTATCAAATAAAGTAAAAACCATTTCACTGAATGAGGTTTTAGTTGAACATTTAAAAATGTATGTAATATTAAAACTGTGCAAGTGAAATTCTACTTTGGAGTTTATGTATCAAAGAAAGCAAACTTCGTTAACCACAGCTTTAAAAATAGAAAAAATATTTACTCGATTAAGCGATTTGATAACAGAATTAAATTAGTTTGATTTTTATAACAATGAAAAGTATTGTTGGAAATCATAAAAAAAATATTGTTTTAAAAAATTGTTGAAATCAAAGGGAAAATAGTGCGATAATTAATACTTTGGTAGCGGGTCTCGTAAAAATACGATTTGTTTTGTTTTTGGATTAACCCAACGTGAGTTTCCTTATTCAAAAATTTGAATTCCGTATGTGAGAGTGAGGTAAAACCGGATACCTTGGTTCTGGCTCCATTAATTATCTTTTCTAGAGGACAGATTCAGAATTATTCTCTACTAGTCAAGAAGAAAGACTGACCATAGAGGCTGTGCTGTTGCTATTGAATTCACTGCGACTGTGAAGATGCTTTTGTTTTAACCGGAACTGTTAGAGTTTTTGCATAGCATATAAGGAATAACTTTTGCTGTGACTGTTCCTTTTTTTCATGACTGAATTCTTTAAAGAAAAATTCAACACGAAAGTGGAAAGCATTAGGGGTTTTTAGAGAGAAAGGGAAGGAAAAAGGGTATAATTCTTAACAGCTTATACGTATCGAACGTTTTAATGTTAATGTTAAAAAATATATAGAACAACGCAGCGCATTGCATTTAGATATTAGCTAAATAACGTCGAAAATATGAACAGTACATTCTTGAAATTTTTATAATTTTTTGAAACTCAACCATCTATTATGTGTATGAAAATTTTATTCATGTTAATAGATTTTTTACTATTAGTGATTTATTATGTTAATAACAAATTTTTATTTATTTATAATCAAGTTGAAAAATAGTATAGAATATTTTTGGTTAAATCGTATTTGATATATATGAAAGCACCGTTTATACGCCTTTCAAGGGACTGACGAAAAATGACGAATAAATGAAAAGACGTATACTCGAAATGAATTACAATGCATAATACGAATGCATCGGGACTGTGATGAAACGACCTATAAATATAATCGATGTATAAATGAGAAACGTATAAACGCCGCTTTACTGTACATTGTTTCACCATATCTTTCTGCATGGGTAAGAACAGAATGTCTTCTTTGCAAATCCTTTATGGAGATGTTTGGAATCTTTTTCACTTAAATTTTGGTTTTGTAATAGAGTATTGTACATATTGTAATCTAGTAGGATTTGTTTCTATAAAAGATAGCAATTTCCTAATGATAAAATGCGAGGAAATAGGTACTCTAATTAATTTTCAAATTTGTCCTTTTTTTATATTAATTTAAAGCAGGTTTGACCTTATTTTGCTATTTTGAACATACAACCCTGATTACTAAACAGAGTGGCATCTTCAAATTGGAGAGTGCTATCTGGACTGTATTTAATTACAATTACTTCTTTAATACATTGTAAAAGTTTATATCTCCATTATTTTTTTAACAAATTTTTTCTGTCTAATAAAGTTGCCTACTCAATTAATTCAAGCGTAAATTGAATAATTCTCTAAATTAATCGCATTGCATTTATTGTCTTCCATGCTCTTCTTGCCAAGTTCATCTTGCTTCCAAAGACCTTCCCCTCCCATTAAGAATCCTTCCTGTATAACTGAGTTGATGACTTATGGGTTCAAAGTATACGCTGTTCGCGCAATTCTATGGAACCAGATGCATTCGTAATGAGAATAATTTATTCCAACACCCTGTGAGACTAAACAAACTCTTCTCATTTCGATTCGAAACGTATATAAAAATGATCCAAGTCATAAATTTTCAACACCTTCCCCCCTCCCAGACCTTTCAAAAAAACCCTCCGCTATCGGTGATTAACGGCGATGATTGACGGATTCCAAGCCCATTCGTCCATTTCTATGGAACGCAATCTGTTCGTCTTGAAAAATTTCCTCAAACACGCAGCAAATCGTAA
>BGPR01020580.1:0-27707 GCA_013235015.1 Araneus ventricosus | reverse complement strand
CACATAGGAACGATCAACACTAGGTAAAATTTTAGTGAAGGTGTTTTGACAATTAATTAAACTTTTATAAATTCCTTCTAAGGTATTAAATTTTTAGGGCACAGGTCTCTTAAAGAACTTGCCTCTTGCTGGCTTCTCTCTCTCTAACCTTCTGATCATTTTTAATACTTTGTTTTATTTTTACTCTTTTCTTCGTATAAAGCAATTTGATCTTATATTTTTCGGACAATTTTCTGATTATAAATATTATTTGAAGTTTTTTAGCATATATTTCTAATTCTGTTGATGTGTTTTTAATACCTGTTTATTTTGAATTGAAAAAAGCGTCGAATTTTAAAAAAGAATTTTACATTATGTCCTAAATCATTAAACTAAAATTGAAATAAAATTCCAAATTAAAATTTTCATTTTACCTTCTTTTCTTAAGTTTTAAAATGTTAATAAAAGGACAAGTAATAGCTGCAAATAACTTGTAAAATGACTCTCATATCTTAGTTGGGATTACTGAGTTGAGCTTCATTACTTTTAAATCACAGAACAAAAAAAAAAACCGCCAGGCTGAGAGCCGAAGAGGGTTCTTGAAGTGATAATTATTTAATGAACACATACTGATTATTTATTTTGCATTGAAAAAGACAAGAATATATTTTCCAGTTCAACAACACTGGATCTCTTTCGCTTCTTATGTCTTTTTCCAAACTTCAAGAGTCACCATATCCTGGTAAGTGAGGGGCAAAGCCATCTACCGGATAAATACATCGGTAACACTTTCACATAATTGTGAAACCTGTAAGGTACTGCAATAAAAAAGCAATCTTCTCTATGTATACACATATTTGTCCTTGTAGATTGCTAGTTTGTAGTTGTTCTTGCTGATTTAAACTTTTGAAAAGTTTTAAAGGGATGAGAAAATATAATATTTTATATAAGAATACTTACATTAAAGATATAGATACGAAAATATTTTCATCACTAGCAACAAGCAGTATATCTGCTAGTTGTAAAATTGCTAATAATCAATTCAGGTTTGATAACGAAACAATTTGTCTGATTTATTCATTTTTGTAAACGGCAACTTTCTGTCTGTTTTGTGAATTGATTTTTAACGTGATGCCCTGGACTTAAGGAATCAACCGTATTTTGAAAATGAAGCTCTTCTTTAGCAATCTTATAAAGAGTTCAGTAAGTGTATACACTCTGTCACTTGCTATAGTACAACTGGGATATATTCGATGCCTCTTTAGCTAAATTTTACTGGTACCGCATTGTAAAATTGAACTACATACCGTAGAGTCTCCCTATACAACGAAGTCTCCCCACAGCGAATTTCTCCTATAACTTTTAACTGGGAAGTTAAGTAAATATCCAAAAATCTCCACAACGAAGCATCTCCCATAACGAATTTTTTAAGACCATTCCTTTTTCGGTTTTGTCATTTTAAAGAAAGTTGCTAATTCTCTAAAACAAATCGCTCACACTGTGCCTGTTTCTGGAACCACCTGCATTGTTCCAGTGATAACACATAACAATAGAATGCTGTGAAGGGTAATGCAGCCATGTTACTTTGCCAGAGGGAGCAACATTTCCCTCCCATGGGGTCAAGATTCCAAGAATCAGTGGAGTGGAGGTGGAAACAGCAAATGTAAGGTAATAATGTTTTATGTTTATCCGTACTAGTACATACATCACTTAAATTATGTGAATTGTCTTCACTTTTTTTGAGTATTTTATTTATACAATAAAAAAATTAGTATAATTTTAAATAAATTTATAATAAATATTACTTCATTTCAATTGAAAGTCATAATTAAATATTGTTGAACTTATCGCACATACTAAAAAATTTGTAACATTTACTCAAATAACAGCGTAAAAAAAAATCTGTAATTTCCATATAACGAAATTTTCTATAAAGCGAATTTTTTTCAACTGGAAACTAAAGTTGACTTTATAGGGGAGATTCCACTCTTTAGCGGGGTACAAGAGAGAGTCACCACAGACTCATCATCACCGAATCTCCCAAACCATTGGGACCAGAAACTTGAAATTTGTGTGGTGGTTGCTTTCTTTTTTGGTAGTAGGTGCTCACTAAGAAAAGATTTTTCGAAATTGAAATTAATTACCTTAAATCTTAAAGTTTTTCCAAGTAATAACTCTGAGTATAGCTATTGCACAAAACAATTTTAACATCTTCTTAAAACAAAACATTAAGGTTTTCCAATGATACCAATTTCATGTGACATTCTTTTAATTACAATGAATTTTGAAAATGTTTTCAACAATGATTTTATTATATCCTATGAATTTCTTCTTTCTTGTTCTTTTACGAATACTTTCAGATTTGATCTGCGTCTAGATACTCAATTAACTGGAATAATTTCAGTTTTTTTCAAAATTCTGGTTCCTTCTTAAATTCGGACAATAAAGTGTTATAAACTAAATCTACACTATGAAATGTATAAATTGTCGTGGATAATGCAGAATATAGTTAATATTTTACTAGTCATTTTAGCCGCCCCTCAAGTGGGTCTGCCAGCAACCTTACCCTTGTCTGGCACCACCCCTGCCACCTGCTGTTTGAGGTTTCCCAGCCACCACTTTTTTTTCATTTCAGCATACTACAGTGAACAGACAATAAACCATAGTAGATTTCATATTCTTGTAGACAACAGGTTCCCTTTAAATTGGAAAATCTTTGAATAAACCCTGTCTAGTTGTAATGTTTGTATAAATTTTCACGAATTTCGGTACGCCCTTTCAGACCCTACAAATGCAGAATAAATCGCCCTAACTAAACAGTTTCCATCACCTACAATGTTATTTACAATATTTTGACACGCCATTGTGATGGAACTGTTGGATAAGCATATTTAAAAATAATATGGTAAAAAACATTCAGACAGTTCCAACCACTGACGGATTGGATAATTTTTTATTTCAATAAGGGAAGCTTATGACGTCTAGATTTTGCACAACGTGTCGCCTGTCAGCACACCACCCGCACCATTTTTATAAACTAAAGGGAAAAACACTTTCCCCTGTAATACATTGTCTATGTGGGTAAACTTGTAGAAATTCCCCAGTTCCCAACCCAACCGATTTCTTGCATACTTATTTTATTTAAAAGCTATGAATTTGGCCAGATATTCAACACTGGGTCTCCTGTCCACCCACCCACATTTTCGAACGAAATCGAAAAAAAACTATTTCCTACCGACATTTCTCTCTATGGGGAAACACCGGACATTGCCAGGCAAACAAACTACCTGACAGATTTCGACTTTTATTTAATATGAAAGTTTATGATGTCTAGTTATGTCATTAAAGGTCGAGAGAAAAAAGAGAATGTGTGATGGAGAAGTGTTTTTACTTTCTCGTATACGAAGTATACAAAGAGAAAGTATTGTAATCGCCAAAAAATTTGAACTGAGACTTTCGTCAGAATTCCAATGTTTTAGACTCCTGGAGTCCGGAAACACAATTATGGAATTATGTCTGTCTGTGTGTCTGTGAACACGATAACCTGAAAACTATTAGAGCTAATGGGGATGAAATTTGGTGCATGTGATCTTACACACATAATTTTCTAGGTTCCCACATGGACAAAACTGTCTAAGGGAAGTCTGCCTGTCTGTCTGTCCACGGTCATGCGAACACTATAACTCAAAATTGAATACAGATGGATAAAATTTGGCAAACAGTCTTATCGTCATGAAGGTAGGTCCGTATAAAAATTTTGGGCCAAATCCATCAAAAAAAAGTTTGACCTTGTAGGTCTATACTTACCTTGAAAAGAATCATCATTCCACGCATGCGTACTGGAAGCATTCTTCTGTGCATGCGAAAGCTATGGAGAGAGTAGAATTACTTCAGTTTGTCCTTTCAACTAAGTAGAAAATCGGTACGCATCTCTTTGAAATTGATTCTTTTTACCTAGTTTATCTAGTTTAATCTTGTGTATGCATTAGCGGAGCTTGCTAGAAAATATTAAGTTTTACGCCATACCATCTCTTTGAATTTGATCCTTCACCTAAATATTTTAAGCTATAATCTACAATGAAAACCTTCTGATAGTCATTGCATTCTGTGGTTGCTGTAGGTTCGAATTTTTTGTCCACCTGGGGAGGGGGGGGAAACACAAACTTTTGAGAAGCTACACGAGAGTTAGGGAGGCCACCCTGCTGGTTTTTATTTTGTCTTCGAAAATGGTAGGGGCAGTATGATCCATGATGACATTATATTTAGACGTCATAATCTGCTGATTAAAAAAAAAAAATTGTCGAACTACATCGAGTGTATTATGTTGCTAAGGAACTGTCCAGTAGGTTTTTTCCCATAGAGAGAATGTACAGTAAGAGTGCTTGATTTCCTTCGAAATGGGGTGGGGAGACATGACACTGATGACATACTAGACGTTGGCTTTTCTTCAGATGAAAAAAAAAATTGTCAAAATAGGTCGAGTGGTTGATAGCTATGGACTAGCTGAAGATTTTTTTATCAAATTATTTTAAATATATATAGATGTAGAAGAAAAAATTCTAGCCATTAAAGAGGCTAGATGGGACAGTATTTTTTATCCCATAAATAAGATACCAATAGTGTAATACGCCGCAGACGAAGTCGACATCAGCCAGTATGCTGTAAAATGGCAAAAAACATCTTTATAAAATTGTCAATAAACATAAATACACAAACCAGTCACATTAATGTGACCAACGGTCAAAGCTGAATAACCACCTTTTGGAGACCGATGCGAGACGCCGGAAGAGAAGTTTCTGAAGGTGCGTCTGCCTGGGATGTTGGAGCCATGCCGACTCCAGTGCTGTGGGCCAGCTGCGCTGGGGATGCGGTTGAGGATCCATGGCGCGAACAAACCCGATCGAGGTGGTCCCATGATTCTCGATTAGTTTAAATCCGGTGAGTTTGCTGGCCAGGGGAGTAACAGAACTCATCCTGGTGCTCTTCGAAACCACGCACATAAGCACTATGAGCTGTATCATTGCCTGGTATGCTGCCCGTTAATGCTGGTGCGGCGTCTGCTGCTGAGGCCCAGTGCGCAGTAAACGTCTGCTGAACCTTTGTTGAGACAACAATTTTGCAGCCCCTTGGTTCATCTGGGCGGTCAGTTACCAACAGTTGTGAATACCGTCTTTTCGCCCGAACGATCTCCCTGTAGCCTTCGTTCGCCTCTGCTATCTATAGCCCGTGGTGCACCATATGTGCCACGCTGCTGATTTTGATAGTGCCATACACGGTATACTTTTACCACGGCGGCACGCGAACAGTTCACAAAATTAGCCGTTTCCGAAATGCTTCCACCCCAATCCGAAAGCCAATAATCATGCCCTTTGGACGTCGGTTTTCAACCGCTACATTTCATTACGCCAACGATTGAAATAAATGCTTTCCGATGCCCCAGGACATCCCTTATATACACCCACTGCACTGTGCTGCCACCTGCCTCTGTGATTGGTTATTTCAATTCTGACGTCGAAAGTAGGTGGCGGTCACGAATAAAATGGACTGTATGTAATTATTCTAAACATATGATGGCTAGCGCACTATCGCAATATTTCAATGCATTTTCTTTTTAAAACTTCCCATAAAATATTATTAAGTGCGTCTGTGTTGAAAAATATCCAATTGGAAATTTTTTTGAAACATTGCACAAAATGTACTTGATGTTGGCAAAATTTGCTACTAAATAGGAGAAGCATTTGTTGCTATAATTTTCTAACTTTAGAAATGTAAGAGAAACAAGCAGTTTTAGGATCCCAAGTCTGTTTGTCCCATTAAAATGAAACAGAAATTGAGAACGCTGATACGTAAGAAAACATTTTGGCAAGAGATAAGATTTCCTTATTCATGGTGAAAGTATCGAATGAAGCTGAACTCAACGGCACCTGGTGGATTTATCTTAGAAATGTCAAAAAACATTACTGGAAATGAACAAGAGATTGATTTGCGTCCATTTTGATTTATTTCTCTCTGACATAGTATGATGTCACTTTAATTATCAGAAAGTTTGAAATATAGTGTTGAATGATTGACATTTTGCTGACGAAGCAAAGTATCTTAACAAGTCAGGAAATAGATTTTATAGCATGAAGACACTATTATTCTTGGGAGTGGGGTAGGAAGACTGCAATATACTATGTCCCTCCCATATACATAGAACCTGTAATGTTGCTTCTCAGCCATGTGTTAGTCCCATGGTAAGAGACATTTATAGTTTTATTGGATGTACTCAGGGAATGGAAATGAATGACTCCAACTTTGAGACACAACCCCAGGACCATTTGGTGGCGACAGAGTTGTCTGGAAAATACTAGATTTTCACCTATCTCTATTAGGGACGGAGCCGCGAAAAAATCTTCTCAGAGATTGTGACGTCACACCCTGTCGGAAAAGGGGGGTATGTGTCATCGGACCCACTAACGAGAGAAATGAATCTCTTTGGAGTCTTGTTCACAGGCTATGGGATCATCAGCAAAGTTGGGACGCTGAGAGTTATCACAGGTTTTGTTGTTTTGCGATTTTCATCATCTGCTTTTGTTACTAATTTTGCGCAAGCGCTGTTCTTTCGCGCCACCTGTGCTCTTCAAGAGTTTTATGGAATATTCTTAAATAAAACGTCATTTTCAATTATCTTGTTTTCATTTAATATTTTGTGTTGTTTTGGGTGATTTTTCGTACCAAGTTCCAATAGCATTGTCTTAGATAATTGTAATGAAACAACAGATACACATTCTAAAAAGAGAAACGATTTGTTCTTGTTGTTTTGTTTGTTGTTTATGTTTGTTTCATACTTCTAACGTAATTCTACTGAATTCTGAGAAATTTTTGAAAAAAATTGTCAATTCATGGTAATTTTCCATTCGGATTTCTTAAAATTTCATGTATCCTCGACGCGTTCTAATAACGTTATCATTTTCTAATTTTTTCCAGTTTATGACTGAATGTCTCTGTTGATTTTAAACAAGAAACGAGCCAAAAACAATTTTTTCCATTTTTTAATCATCTTTTCCTTCAAAGAGATTTTTTTCTCTAGCGAACACTTCCAGTGGAGTTCTTCTGAGCCTTCCAAACATGCATTGTTGTACTCTATCATTCACAGTGCAGAGCGTGCAGGATACGTCACATAACCTTCAACTGAATGACCTATCAATATTTTCTACGTGTCTTAATGCGTTTCTATGTCTCGTATATTTTGTTTGTTGTATAATGATAATTCTCACTGCCAAATTCTTAATATTGTTCGGATTTCATCGTGCACTCTGTACTGTTTTCCTGCTAAAGTTAAAATGTCATCGCAAAGAAAAACAAGGGAAAATCAATAATGTGTATCTTTGTTTTCATTTCTGAGTCAGAACATTTATATTGTGGACTTTTTTTTTCATTTTGTTGAATTTGATTCCACGGGCAACGCCATGCCCAGCCTCTAGTTGCTACAACTTAGCACGTAGTTACTCTATGGTAGTAGAGTCTGAAAGATTTTTTTAAAATTTTAATTAATTAAAATTAAACAGCATGTTTTTCCCACAACTTGAGACATTATAGCCAAAAACAATTTTTCCACCACTTAAGTTTAAATAATTAGCCCATTGATACCACTCCATTTCCGTACATTCCAATATCGTTAAGACAGAATGAAACGGCTGATGCAATCACAGGTTAGATCGAAGACACAGACCAATCAAGCCTGAAACATGATCATGTTGATGATGCTTGTCTGAATTACGAATTTTGTTTTTCTCTGTCTCCCCAAGAATATATTTGATCTCCCCTTTGTTCATGTTTAGCCATTGTTCCTCTTTGCAAAACACGCCAACGTGTCAACGCATGAAGCTAGAAAGCCTATTTAGGGACGATATCATTCTGTATCTACGGATCTGAGGGACTTTGATGCAAGACTCCGTGAGAAAGTTAAAAAAACACTACAACTCGATCTGGTTTATCTATTCAAAGATTTGTGGTTTTAAAGGAAGTTGTTGTCTACAAAGAATATGAAATCTACCATGGTTTTATGGTCTGTTCCACTGATCTTCATACAGTATTTAAAACTGAAAAAGTAGTGGCTGATAGCCCTGAAGTGGCAAGTGTGCTGATAGTGGGTGCTACTGCGAATCCGCTAGAGGGAGGCGGGGCTAGTATAATGCATAAGAATATTATTAATGAATGTACAAAGCTAACATGGGATCAAGGCTTTAACTTAGGAGTGTTCATCACCCAGCACCCAAACAAGCCAGGGGAGGTTCTCCAAACTTTCTAAGTACTCCCCCAAAAGGTGCTTACTCTGTCCCCAGTGGGAGAAAAAATTGAACCTACTGTTACCCAAAAATCCTCAAGGATTATCAGAGAAGGTTTTTTCTTATAGTGGATTGAAAATATCTAGGTAATAGAATCAAAGAGATGCGTACTGATTCCGCTGTTACTGGTCAAGGACAAATCATAATTTTCCATAGCTTTCATGCACAGAAGATTTCTTTCCCATTGCATGTGTGTGGAGATAACGGGATTCTTTTCAAAAGTAAATTACAGACCGATTGGGACGGTCATCTCTTTGACGGTTGTGGGCCCAAAATTTTATAATAATGGACCTAAGTATTCATGATGATGAAATTGTCTACCAAATTTAATCATCCTTCTAGTTATTCAAGTTTTTGAGTTATAGTGTTCGCATGACCGCGGGACAGACAGGTAAGTATAGACTTCCTTTTAGACGGATTTTGTCCAAAATTTGATAGAAACCTGCAAATTATGTGTAAAGATCACATACCAAATTTAAAAACCCAGCTCTTACGCTAGTTTTCGATTTATCGTGTTCACAGACAGACAGACACAATTCTAAAATTGCGTTTTTCGGGCTCGGGAAGTCTAAAACGCATCTGTCAAAATCTGAGTTCGAATTTTTTGATGATTACAATACTTTCTCTTTGTATACCTCTGTATACGAGAAAGTAAAAGTCTTCTCTATCATGAAATTCAGTTCCAAGAAGAGATTAGATCAAGATTAATTTCTTCTGGGAAACTTATTCCTCAACTAAAGAGGACTTCCCCAAAAAACCCCATCCATTGTTAGGTTGGCATATGGGTCCTTTATTTAAGTATGCGAGGATCTTATTAATTGGATTCACGAAAGGTCCGCTGAAGGTAAGTTACATACTGCACAGAATCCATATTCGTGGCCTGGGACGTCCCTCTCTGCTGGTTTGGTGCCGAATTCTGAAACTGGAGTGCCGTGGATCAGGTGTCGTCGTCGTCGTTATCCAACTCAACAAAGGCAAAATGGCCACCGTGTAGCATCGTAACGGGACGTCATTCTAAACAAACTGCCAACCATTTCCAGTTGTCGGGGAATCCAAACAAAAATCTATTTTCCATATAAATTCCTTTAACGTAGGACCATGTTCCTCCCATTGGGGTCTCAGGAAGGAATTTGATTCACACGCCAAACGCCGCCAGAAAACGTTGTATGGGAGATCCTCTCTCGGTAACTGCACATGATAAAAAACATAACCAATGGCCCTATTTTAGACAAGCAACGACAGAGTTATAAAAAAATTGAAAATCGGAATTGTAGTTCAGCGACTATTGACGTAAAAGTTTGGCAAAATTACGTATGAATTGGTGACGTCACAAGTACGAGGTGCGCGGCAATTGGTTTGACGCCTACAATGTTTCGCGACATTTCGTGATTGGAGTTGAAAATTCAGAAGATTGAATTGAGAACAAAAGAGAATTGAGAGAGTAACTCGAGAAACAAAAGAGAATCACGAGTAACTGAGGAATAAGAGTATCGCTAGTAACTGAGAAAAAAAAAGAGTGTAGCGAGTAAACAAAGAGAAACCGAGAAACTTCGAGAAACAAACGATCACGCGCGAGAACTCCTGTCTTTACCGTCAGCGGCTATTTGAAAAGACAGCCTCCCAGTCATTTTTTTTCTAAGGTATCACTCTTATATCAGTTAACCAAAGAACTATTTTCAAACCAAATACAAAAAAGAAAAGGAAATATATCAGAATGACTGACTAATAAAAATTTAATCATTTTTGCTTAGTCATTTGGCATCTCAGCCTCCTATTTTCACGGTTATAGATTAATGACGAGAAACCTTAATATTGCCATATAAAACTGTCAATAAACGCTTTCATGTCTAGATTCTCTTGATATTTTTCGACTTGTTAGAAAGGATTTTCCACGATGAAAGTACTAGATGCCATGTTACAGACATTGTTTAAATCGACTGCTTCCATATAAGGTCAGTAAGTAAGAGATAGGTTTCGGGTTATTGGATTAAGTGAGTCTCCATGATTCATGACAAATTGATATAGAATTGAGGAGAGGGGGGCGCTTGGAAACATTCTGGTATCAAGTTTATTGAGTATATATAACTGGGATCTAATGTAAAACAACTTAAAATGCCTGTTTTAAAATTTTCTTAGGGGACATCTACCAGTTTGAGTGCATCAACTTCCTCTACATATCAGGTCGTGGTGCCTAGTGGTAAGGTCTCGATCTGACAACTGAAGGCTCCAGGCCTGAAACCCATTGTGTAATGCTGACCCACCCGCATGCCACACTACATACGTAGGGGGGACCGAAACGACCCTTACGCTGGAGAAGGAAGTTCGGAGAAGGCGGTTCTAGCTCAGCGCTGTTTGACTGCCGTTGAAAATTATAACATCCGCCCTCAAAATATACCAGCGTGTTGCTTCAAAACAGGACGTTAATATAATTCTACTGATGAAAGTCAAATAATATATTCCAAATTTTAACTATCTAGCTGGTTGCATTTTGAGTTTTGTTCAATACATAATGGTCTGACAGAGTGCCAGATATGTAGAGCACAAATTATAAAAATTGACCGTGACTAACTTTAATATGAAAGACCTTTACTAAATTTTATTCATCCAGTTTGTCTGGTTTCTAGTTTTCGTGTTCGCAGATAGACAGACATTACAATTCTAAGAAATGTTGTTTTCGAAACTTTGGAAATGTAAGAGAAACTTGGAGATTTCTGAATCTCGAGAACTCTTCTTTCTCTTTCATTTCTCCCTTTTTTCTACGATTGCAGTAATTTTGTGTACTTCTGTATCGAAAGTTGCAGGGAAAACATTCCGTCGGCAAGCTGGAAGGCAAAGGTAGATTCCTTTAATCTGGAAACATAAGGAAAGAACATTTCGCCCCTATTTTGTAAGGATTACAGCTGCAAGAATGAAGAGACGGCAATGACGAGAGGTTACCAACAAGGCAACGTGCACAGGTTGGAAAAGATACCTTTAAGCTAAGGGGAGAGGGGAGAGGGAAAATCACTTTTCAGCTCATAACTTCTAAGCAATTGCAGATATCGAAAAAGTTTGAATGGTTTGTTAAGATAAGGCGATAATTCTCCTAATTTGAATTTTCTTCTATTTTGAATCTGTAAAAGAATTCATGGGGAAAGTACCGTCTCCAATCTACCATTCATTTCCTGCCCCTTTGAGCTGGATAAACCCATTTACGGACTCGACCGAGATTTTCACCATCCCAAACTTATCCCAATGCAGGTATCTGAATTGAAATACCCCATTTTAATATCGATCAAATCGTGCCTGAAGTATGACGTACTAATAACAGTTTCTATCATGAGCCAACACGATGTAGTGGTTCTGCTGCCTATGAGTAGCTACAGAAACAATGACGAAAAGGGAAATAGGGCACCTTCATTGGGCAAAGAGACCTTACAGCACCTGCAGTAGAAGACTGACTTAGATCCTAAGTGTTAATTTGACTCCCAACATATAGGAAACTGCATTTCGTATTGTTGTTTGGAAGAAAAATCGAGCAGCCCACCCTAAACGAGAAATCTGTTACTAAAGCACTCATAGGTCTACTGCTTGAATACTAGCCCTTCAGTCGGAATTAATAAATAAGTTAGAATTTTTGTTTGGCATAATTGAGTACCACTGCAAAGACTAAAGCATAAATAAAATTTCAAGCCTGTAGATGAAAAATTTAAGAAGTTACCGTAGTCTGGCATCCGCACAATACCGGATATTTCAACTAAAAAAGACACAAAATCAGACAAATTTCACTTAAAATAGTTGTCAAAGAGTACAAAATATTATAGAAAGCCTTAAATGGTAAAAAAGTATAAAAAACAAGAAATTACTTGAAAACAGAATTCACCACCCTGAGCTCCATTTTGGGAGAAGAACGATGATTTTCACAATTTTTTGGAAAAACTAAAAAATGAAATTATTCCATGCACGAAACGAAAATTCTTGCAACAATTATATTGATAAGAAACCGAGAATCAAATAAAAAAAACAGCTGGGTTTCACAATTATTGAAATAATAGGAGTAGTTCAAAGTTGATGTCCAAGTACCGGACACTAGGTTCGAGGCTAAGATTAGGAACATGAATGGGAGATATATCCATAATCTCTTCCTCCTTTCTTATGTTTCTGTCGGCATATCAGACCTTAATCCATTACCAAACAAAATTTGATTCCGAAATGCGTTTAATAAAAAAAATTCTTTTGTCGAGGAGACCTTTTTTTGCCCACAAAAAATTGCAGGTTTTATTTCGAAACTTAAGAATTCGAGAACATACTATGCCTTCTTAAAATGTTTAAAAATTCTTCCTACCTACTATCCTTCCTATTTGTTGGAAATCTTAAATGATCAAGTATAACTAAACCTGATGATTCAAAGAGCGTAATCGGTGCTTACCTGTTGCAAAGTTACTTCCAAACACACAGCAACTGGTTTTCCATCTGAGTAAGTGAAGAGCTCATTTTTCTATCCTTGGCAAACGCAAATTCATTTGCAATCCATAGTTACTGAAAATAATTATACCTTGCCCTCCATACTGACGCCGATGGATGAACTCATTCTCACGGCAGATTCCTTATAGAACCTAGTATTGCAGTGGCTCTTCTGACACGATTTCGACACTTCTGTAGATCTTCACTGGATCATGACGCCTAGAACCCAAAAAATCATCCCAAGTGCTAAAAAAAGTTTACATATATATGCTATATCAAAACAAACTTAGAAAACACAAGACAAAAAACTCAAAAAACAGTCAAGACAAAATGGCAAAAAATAGACAAAATAAAATTGAAAATATCATAGCGAGCCGCCTGTCAGGAAGAGAAGCTCGCTCATGATATTAAATTACAGGCTTTTTTTTCTTGCTAACGACAAACGAAACTGTTAGAAATTGCTGTCATCCCCAGCACAAGACAATTAAAATGAAGAATTCTTGAATAAAACAAATAAGACGGCGAAGATTTTAAAAGAATCAAAACAAACTGAATACAAATGTCACAAAAAAAATCCGAAAACAAAAAAGAGACCTAGAATAAAATAAATAAAAAACAGCCGTGCTAAAAAAATAATAAAATAAACTGAAACACGCTACCATGGAACCAGGAAAAAGCTACCGTGACCACGAGGAGAATGAACGCCAAACCACATTGCTTGCTGCCAAACAGAGGAAAAGGAAGATAAGGAGAAAGAGGGTTTTGTCAGTAGTCTGAATCACCGTTTTCAATACTGTCGCACAAAGTTTGTATATATATATATATATATATATATATATATATATATATATATATATATATATATATATATATATATATATACACAGAGAGAGAGTATAACCTAAAAAATGAAAACGTACCAAAGCACACAACGTTAAATTAGGGGATGAAGTTGACAGCATTTTTTTCATCCCTAATGCTCAAACTAATAAAAAAAACAGAGAGAAGGAGTTTTGAATAATTAAAACAGAAGTACGATGTGATAACATTAGAGAAAAGTAAGAATAAATATTTTACGTACCAGAAGGACGGATGTTGACGTTGCAGTGTTACCGGAGGGTCCTTCTGGTACGTAAAATATTTTTTCTTACTTTTCTCTAATGTTATCACATCGTACTTCTGCTTTAATTATTCAACACTGCTCTCTCTGTTTTTGGTTTGGCATTAGGGATGAAAATCAGTGTTTTAGGCCTTACGGCATAACTGATTGTAAGAAAATGTCAAACTTCTTATATTTTAGCAATTCACAATAACTTCATACCCTGATTAAGCGTTTTTATGCTTTAATTGCGTTTTTAATTTTTCACTTTACATTTCATACTCTTTCATTTTACGATTTATACTCTATCTACCACAGAGCTTTTAGCGCATTCGAGCAACTTTTGCATTCAAACTTTTTCGATATCTGCAATTGCTTAGAAGTTATGAGCTGAAAAGTGATTTTCCCTCTCTTCCCTCCTCGCCCCTTAGCTTAAAGTATCTTTCAACCTGTGCACGTTACCCCTTGTTGGAAACTTCTCGTCTTTTGCCGTCTCTTCAATTCTTGCAGCTCTAATCCTTAAGAAAATAGAGGGCGAAATGTTCTTTTCCTTATATTTCCAGATTAAAAGAATCTACCTTTGCCTTCCGGCTTGCCGACGGAGATGTTTTTTCCCTGAAACTTTTACGAATACGAAGTACACAAAGAGAAATTACTGCAATCGTAAAAAAAGGAGAGAAAAAAATGAAAGAAAGAAAGAAAGAAAGAATGAGGTTCTCGAGATTCTGAGGAATCTCCAAGTTCCTTACGTTCCAAAGTTCGAAAACATCATTTCTTAGAATTATGTCTGTCTGTCTGCGAACACGAAAACTAGAAACCGGAACAAACTGGATGAATAAAATTTAGTAGAAGGTCTTTATATTAAAGTTGTAGTTCTGAGTCCAATTTTGAGCGCAATTTGTGCGCTACATGTCTGGCAGTCTGTCAGACCGTATGCATATGAACAAAACTCAAAAACTCAACCAGCTAGATGGTTGAAATTTGGCATATATTAGTTGTTTCATCAGTAGAATTATATATTTTTGCCAAATGTTGGGCCGAATTGATCTATCTAGAAAAGAGGTCCAAAAGACATGCTCGATTTTCTTCATTATATTACAAAGCTTAACACAAAACTCGACATATCGCGAAAGTATAAGAGAAAATTGTTAAACGAACACTCCAGCTGATTATATGGAATTCTTGTCAATTAAACTGGTTTTACTTCTTCGAATCATCCCTCCATACCTCATAAAGGGTAATTATAATTTAAATTAAACAGATTCTTTTTCTTACTCATATGACATGCATTTAAATTGTAATCATTTGTATATTTCCCGTTAA
The DNA here is from genome assembly GCA_013235015.1 of Araneus ventricosus. NCBI lineage: Eukaryota > Metazoa > Arthropoda > Arachnida > Araneae > Araneidae > Araneus > Araneus ventricosus. Next base: position 12,533 of record BGPR01020580.1, on the reverse strand, counting down.
CTTATACTAGGTGAAACATCAAAACATATCAAATTCGCCAAAATAAGTGAAAATAGATGCATGGGAGAAAGGGAATGATGACAGAAAACTGATTGTATCGGTGAATATTTTCAAGGATAAATGCATGTAATGACTTAGAAATTTTCCCATCTTTAAAATAAATCCTTTCTAACGCCAGTTAATTTTTAATTACGAACGAATTACTTCTACTTTAATCCTATGATAAAAGCACTTCTGCTTTAACTTAGACTCGCAAGAGTCGCACTATTTCCCGAGCCTCAACTTCGGTACTTTTCCCGTTTCGTCACTATAAAAACTCGCCGCGTCCTGTGTAACTTCCTCTTTTTCAACCATGTAACGCACTAAGCTACTCACGCCACATAATTCTTTACTCCTGGCCATGGCTAAAATACTTTCATAAACTTTTAAAATTCTTATCTATTATTGAGTACTCCATAACTAAATTAATTACGCCTATTTTAACAATGCAATAAACTGATTTGGACTTCAACGATTGCCTTTTTATTAAATATGTTTGCTCTACACTTCACCTAAAGAAATATCATTATATGTATTTATAATTGCTAACTTATCCATGGTGACATATTATGCAGGAGTGCCTAAGATATAGCCTACTCCCGATTTGTTTTTAATAACAAACTACAGTCAAACCCCGTTATAACGAACCCTCAACGGACCGACTCAGAAGTTCGTTTTAACCGAGGTTCGCTGCATCCGTATTTGAAAAAAAGATGCCCTAGCATGCTAAGATACTACTTCTATAATAAACTTTTTAATAACATTATATTTTCATTAGTAATTAGTGACAAATAAAGTATTAAATAATTCGCTTGCCAACGTTAGCCATGGTCACTGCAAAGTTCACAAAATGATAAGCAATTAAATTAAAATGGCAGAGAAAACACGTGATTGCTCTTAGGTCGTCTGACCAGAAAGTCCTCCCCCTTCCTTGGTAGACACCAGGCCAGGTGTCCGCAGGGGGAGGAGGGGAGATAGAAACTGTAAAGAGCCTTGCCTATTGTTCCTTTGTCCCACTTATGGGGATAGCAGCGACTCTGAAAAAAGTTACAATAGGCGAGGAATGTGGTCTCTGAACCAGAGTATTTCATGCAAAAGGCGTAACTCTTGTAGAAGTTGGGTCGACTTGAGCACAATTAGGAATTGTAAAGAATGTCCCTTTGGGCAAGTGAAAAGTGTAAAGTTTTAGAAATTTTCAGTTCGCTATAACCGAGTCTCTAGCGTTTGCTGTTCTTTGTAAACGTATGAAAATACATTATTAACATAGGGCTTCAGTTGGGACCATGTAAAAGGTTCGCTGTAACCGAAAGTTCGTTATATCCCGGGTTCGCTATATCGCGGATCGACTGTACTTACAAATTATCATTATATAGCACATTTTCTGGTGGTTGGCTGGTGCTGAGATATTGGCTTTGGATCCGAAAGTTTCCATGTTTGAAGCTCGAAACAAGCAACGATCCACTCTGTACGTGAGCCTGGTGCACATTAAATATGACAGCAGAGATTAATCGCATTCCCGCTAGTGTGGTGCGGCAGTTTGGAGTTAGGGGTGCCGGCTCAGGTGCTCTCATCTTCTTCTTATCACGTTTAAAAAATACGAGGTCCGTAACAAAATAACCGTCAGGTTATTTCAAAATAGGATATTAGTATAAATAATAATAAAAAAAAAACCGAAGATAAAAGCAGATTTTTAACGGCAGGTCTAATAGCTTCCGGAAAATAAAGCTTTTGGTTCTTACGCCAATTAAACCAATATATATCAACTAACCAACCAACTAAAAAAATTTACTTCTTGACGCTTGGCCGAAATTTAATTTTTAGAATACCATTTTCCTATCGACATTTTATTAGTACAGTAGAGTCTCCCTACAACGAAGTCTCTCTACAGCGAATTTCTCCCTATAACGAAATTTTTAATCGGAATGTTAAATAACATTCAAAATATTCTCCATATAACGAAGTGATTGTCTCCCTATAAAGAATTTTTTCAGAGGTTTATCTTTTCGATTTTTGTCATTTTTGAAGAAAGTTGATAATTTCTGTGCAACCAATTCGCTCACTCGTGCCTGTTTCTAGAACCACTCACTCTTAAAAAGTAAAAATTTTTCTGAAAATTTAATATCACGAAATGCAAAGCAATGTAAAATAACGGAATTTTTCAAATAAAATAAACGTAAGTACATACTAGTACATGTTATTCTCTAAATTGGTGAATTGTCTTAACTTTTGAGCATTTTATTCATACAATAAAAATTAGTATAATTTTAACGAACTTATAATATATATTACTTCATTTTTAATTGAAAATCATAACTAAATACATTTGAACTTATCGCACCTATTGAAAAGTTTGGAACATTTACTTAAATAACAGCAAAAATCTCTAATCTCCGTATAACGAAATTCTCTCTATAACAAATTTTTCAATTGGAACCAAGCGATTTCGTTATAGGGTGACTCCACTGTATTTGCTTGCATAATCGAAACTTTTAGTCGAACTGCAAAATTAAGCTAAAAATGATACTATTTTATCTCAAATATCCAAAAATTTATATTAGTTTTAATATTTTATATGAATTTATTTTATTGCAATCGAAAAAAATTGCAATAAACTTTTAAGACGGAATCAGAAATACCATGAAAATACGAATATCTTCTTTAAAAATTCTTTTGTCCATAAACGTCAATTGCCTTATACAAATTTAGAGTTTTCTATTTCTTAGAATTGTACGTTTCCTTATGATCCTGCTTTTCTGTAAAGCTATAAAAAGTTATTTATATTAATACACTTCCATATATAAGAATAGAAAGCCTTTGCGTTTTCACGGAGTTCTATATCTAAAATATTCGCCTTCTCACATGAGATCTTTTTAGTTCTTATGAATTAATTTTAATACAATACAGTCAGAAAGACTATTTTATCTGATATCGTATCTCATTCGAATGCAAATGGAAACTGTAGCTGCAAGTCTTTTTTCAGGATACTGATATTTTAAATTTCTTGAATATTATATCTATCATGGGAATAATAGACTAACAAATTAGAATAACATACGTTGCTAAAAGAATTTATTTATTATGTCCTTTGTTTGAAAATATAGAATATACTAGAGTTTATTTTTGCCTGAAATTCTAGTGCTCAATTATAATTTAAACTAAGGAATTTTATTATGAATTTATAATTTTATACTTTCACTTAACAAATTTATAAATTAAATAAGTTATAAATTTACAGGAACAATTACTGATTTGTTTGTATAATAAATACGTTATAAGGTTACAGCTTCACTTATTCACATTTTAGACGTAGGAATAAATTTCAACAGACAGAGAACCTGTTTCTTGAAGGGCATTTTGTTCAAACGGAAGGCTTTGGGATTTTTTACTTTTCCCATGCTATTTTAATTTTTTGATTAAATTATTTCCGCAGACTTTAGAAGATGAAGAATTAGTTTCAATATAATGAGAAATGAATGATTAATTATTTCAATTTGAAAGTTTTCAACAAAAGCTCCTTTGCATAAACCAAGAAGTTACTCTATTTCATGCACATTGTATGCTTTCTTTCTAACAATAATTGGAGTAACTAGATAGGAATACTAGTCATTTAGGAACTTGCTATTAATTATTTTGCCGTTATGAACAAATTTGGTTGTTTGAATATATTTTAAAATTATTTTTGAAATTTAACTAGATCGTCACTCGCCTGTTGGCAGAGTATTGCTGTGGAGCCGAAGGGCCGCGAGTTAGAGACTCGGTTCCCTACGAAGATCCGCCATGCACTTGAATATTTTAAAATTAATTTTTTTGAGAATTCCAACTAGATCGTCACTCGCCTGTTGGCAGAGTATCGCTGTGGAGCCGAAGGGCCGCGAGTTAGAGACTCGGTTCCATCCGAAGATCCGCCATGCACTTGAATATTTTAAAATTATTTTTGAAATTCAACTAGATCGTCACTCGCCTGTTGGCAGAGTATCGCTGTGGGGCCGAAGGGTCACGAGTTAGAGACTCGATTCCATCCGAAGATCCGCTATGCACTTGAATATTTTAAAATTATTTTTGAAATTCAACTAGATCGTCACTCGCCTGTTGGCAGAGTATCGCTGTGGGGCCGAAGGGTCACGAGTTAGAGACTCGATTCCATCCGAAGATCCGCTATGCACTTGAATATTTTAAAATTATTTTTGAAATTCAACTAGATCGTCACTCGCCTGTTGGCAGAGTATCGCTGTGGAGCCGAAGGGCCGCGAGTTAGACACTCGGTTCCATCCGAAGATCCGCCATGCACTTGAATATTTTATAATTATTTTTAAAATTAAACTATATCGTCACTGGCCTGTTGGTAGAGTATCGCTGTGGGGCAGAAGGGTCACGAGTTAGAGAATCGGTTCCCTCCGAAGATCCGCTATGTATGCGTTCATGACCAATAGGTACTGCTGATTTGGTGTGCAAATGTAAGGGATTTAATTTTACGGTCCCGTTAAAACCCTTTTAAGTTCACTACTTGTTTCGTTCTGAAAATTACTAAATTTATTTCAAAAATTAGTATTAGACATGTAACTAATCATAAATATGTAAAGAAAAAATATTTAGAATCTTTTATTTTCGAGAAATTTGTGGCTTGACAGTGACACCAATGGACGATAACGGGATATTTTTCCTCCGAATAAGTTATAATCGAAATGTAATTTGTTCGATTGTATTTAATTTGTAAGCATACGTGAGCATTCAGGATATTCAATTTTCATAAAATTCAATATTATTTTCGAAGGATTCAATTTTAAAAAATATCAATCTGTGCAAGAACCCTCATCAATTTGTTTTTCTTAGAGATCAAAAGCAACTTAGCTCTTGAAATTCCGCTATATTTGTGAATACGAACGGCATTGAACTGGTATTTTTTTATATTATAAGTTAGCCTATATATAAACAATAGAAAATTAAAAAATGTTTAAACAATAGAAAATTAAAAAAACATTAAAAAAGAAAAAAACTAGAAAAATATAAATATGAAACAGAAGAAGTAATCAGCGATGATAACAATACACCTTTTTACGTGCCAAACGCAGCATCATCCAGTGATTGCGTCATACATTTTACTACAACTAACCAACCAATCACTAAAGAATTAAAGAACAAAAATTCCCCAATAATAAAATAGCCAAAACATATAAAAGAAAAATTTAGAAAAACTATCAAAATGAAAAAATTGGAGGAGAACTCCAATGGCGGACTTTAATGACGGCCTATATATCTGGCTCTTCAGTTATGAAAGAAAATTACACTATATTTCGCACATGCGCAGTAAAATAAATGCTCAATGTGTGGTTTCACTGCGAAACCAATGAACGTGAAAGGGTTAAAGCTACATCCGGGCTATTTTGGGACGGACTTAGTAAGTTTAAATTGTGCTCTAATGAGGATGATGAGGATTGGAGGAAAATAACGAGCCCTCGATCTACACAGTAAATTGGCTCCCCCAAATGATTCACAATGTGTACATAAAATAGAACTGTGACGTTTTTTAAGCAAAAATTAGAGACCATGTTTAGAAATAATCAATTATTCAAATCATTCAAGACTGTACACATGGGATAATATCTATCGATAAACTCAGCAATTTTACGCTTGAATTGCGTTTGAATCATTTATCTTATTTAGTCCCACTTTTCATGAATTTCAGAAACTAATTTCAAAATTTCATAAAGCGTATTTTTTCGCCCTATTAGCACGACGAGAAAATTATCCAGAACACTTCTCTGCCTAAAATTGAACTCCCTCGTCTACATATATATGACGAATTGAAAATGCTATAGATACTAAGAACAAAAGGTAAGTTTAAACATTTAAATGTTAACATGTGAAAAAACTCTGTTGCTATCAAAAATATTGAAAAAGACAATCCAAGTATATGGAGTTTTCAAAAATTAAGTTATATATATATATATATATATATCAATATCATGAAAGTAAAAAAATGTTAAAATAAAATGGAGAGGCTGAGTAAATCTGGTAAAAGCGTATAGATGCTCATCAGGGTAGCAAAATCTATACACGTTGAATTAAAAATTAGTGAAAATCATAATGTTTTCTGCAGAAAACAGTGTTGGCATATAGCTAAAACCTTCTATCCTTTACCCCAGACATTATGACAAACCAAGAATTTGAATGAGAGAATACAAATAAAAGAAATGAAATTACGAACCTAAAACTGAGAGTGTCTACCAACGGGAGACGTGAAAGGGGAATAACTAACGTCATGTAGGTGACCAGGATGTTTACAGAAAATATCAAACGTTCTGAGGTTGGGGAGTTTCGATGAAGATTAGAAATCGATGGAAAAAAAAGGATGAAAGCGAGACTGCACATTGAAACGATGAAGATTAAAGAAATGATGAAAAAAAGGAAAAGGAGGACCTTTAAAATTATGTATGTAATATAAAAAATATAAGTGTATATAAAAATTAAGGGATGATGATAAAGGAAGGTGTATTTTAAAATAAATGTATACTAGATTGTAGTTAAAAAATTGAAGTGGAAACGGTAAGTGTTAAATAATATTTTAATTTGAAATCCGTTTATAAACGACTTAAAGATGCGTATTTCCCAGAAATTGTCATTGAGACCTATCTGTGCTTGAGAGACGACTACATATTAGAGATATATATATATATATATATATATATCTATATATATATCTATATATTACTATATATATACAATTGTATAGCAATTAAGTTTGGAATAATCAAACAATTCCACTTCGAGGGTTTATAAATCTCCACGTTTTAGAAATTCTTAGAGAGTTAAAAAATCCTATTTAGATCTATATCTGTCTGTGACCACGCTATCTTAAAAGCCACCGACATTTGACTGATGAATGTGGTGGTGTGTCATTGCATCGAAGATTTACATTGATCTTAGTCAATTTTGGATCATATTTGCCAAAGGAAATTTTGCCAATGAAAAGGAAGATTTGCCAATTGTGCAAATTGCAAATCATGTGAAACGAGAGCTTTATCATCTAATAATACTATCAATAGAAGGATGAACTTCCACAAAATCGAGAACAGCTTGTATCTAAATGTTGCTTTCGAAACAAAAATTTCAGAACATTCATAAACATCCCAAATGTCCCATGGTATCTTACTTGAATCGGAACGACAACAGATTTCCCAAAGAGAAGATGTCATCTAATTAGACAGCAGAGAAAACAAAACTGTTAAGTGGTTAAGCTGAAAGTGTGCAAATTGCAAGTCGTGTGAAACGAGAGCTTGATCATCTAACAATACCAATAGGGATAGCCCCTTCCACTAAGCCCGAAGACAACTTGTCTCTAAATGTTGCTTTCCCAAGACAAAAAGAAAATTTCAGAACATTCATAAACATCCCAAATGTCCCATGGTATCTTACTTGAATCGGAACGACAACACATTTCCCAAAGAGGAGATGTCATCTAATTAGACAGCAGAGAAAACAAAGCTCTTAAATGGTTAAGCTGAAAGTGTGCAAATTGCAAGTCGTGTGAAACGAGATCTTTATCATCTAACAATACTAACATTAGGAGGATCAACTCCCACTAAACCTAGAACAACTTGTCTCTAAATGTTGCTTTACTGTGAGGATAGTATTGCACTGCAGTCAACACCCACATAATCACAATTCGAGGAGTCGATTACTCTCGGAAAACGAACTGCATTAGTATACTTTTAAAACCGTTCAATGACCGGTTGAATCTATTGGTTTGTATTATTTTTTAGACAAGTTCATTGGAAGCCAATTGACTCTGAGAAGAGAAATGTTTCCTGCTGTTTTCCAATTGTTTTTCAGGGCCTTTACAATTCTGCTAGTTTGAACATTTGGTTTTACTGGCATACACAAAAGTTAAGGCATTTCACCAGTACGCGAAATTTACCGGTAATACAGCTATGTTTCAAGTAAGTTCTGGAGAATCGCGTGACATTAGTAAAGATATGCCATACATGGCCATTGAAGGAATTGGTCGGGGACAGTGGGGGGACCACCGAAGAAGGTTGAGGCGAAAATGGAGTTCCACCGTCTGTTTCACGAAAGCTGATAACGAGATGTAACTTTTATCAATGGGTTATGGTTTAATGTGCATAATATTTACATGCATTTCCGTAAATATTCAGGGAAGATATAATGTCTCTTTAAAATCCCAAATTTTCCCCATGTGTTTTGCTTATAACATGAAAGGTATTCAATTATTCGACATTTGCAAAGACACTTGACAATATGTTGAAGTATTGTGTAAACTTTTGAGTAGAAGTGCTTGATATTGCAGAATATGAGTGTTTGTACTAAATAATTTTACTGCACATATTTTGAGACTGCAACGAATTTTTCTTTCATAACTTCAAGCTGAATATGAGCAACTTAAAAAAAAAATTCAATTGAATCCCATTAAAATTCAGCTGTCTGACATTTTAATTTAGGGTGAATTTCAATTCTTTTAAGAGACCTTATAAATAGTAGGGGTTCTTTTTCAAACTGATATTTTTTAACTATCGCGAAACTGAATCTTCACTTCACTTTCTGAATTTCAATGAGTTAGACACAGATTTTTTTAAAGGATTGTTTTATATATCTGGCTTTGAAGTTGCATTTCTTCACGTCGCATGGTGACAAAAAAATTATTTAGTGCAAACATTCATATTTCCTATAATATTCTTGTATTTACTTCAAAGATTGTCTATTAACTCCGTTACATATTGTCAAAGTGTTCTGCAAATTTCGAAGATAATTTGAATGAAAACTCATGTTACAACAAAACACATGCAGAAGAATTTTTTGGATTTTTTAAAGAAACATATATCTTGAATATTTGTGCTATGCTTACGAAAATGCATGTAAATATTATGCACGATAGCTATATTGACAACCAAAGTTACATCTCGTTATCAGCTTTCTGTGAAGTAGGGTGGGTGTGAAACTTTCCTTTTCACGTCTTCATCCCTTTCTGGTGATCATTACCCCCCGTAATGAACTTCACTGTAATATGTATATGATACTCTATTGAATAATGCACGATCCTCAGAATAGATTTCAATCCCACAGGTTTTCCGTATCGTTGCAAATTTCTCGCATTTTTTTACGAAATGTTCCTTAACTTTGTATGCCAGTGTATTTTATTGTATGCCTTCAAAATAGATTTCCAACATTTTCTCTGACTGTTAGGAAGAATGAGTAGTGGACACTCTCGGAAACAAACGCTCGTCGAAAATAACTGCTTTAAAACCGCTATGAATAGCCGGTTGATTCTATTAGTCGGTGTTATTTAGAGTTCTGGCGGAAATAGTGACTCTTGCAAAATCTTTTCTGCTATTTGGCCAGTTGTCTTTCCAGGAGGAACTTATAGCCCCTGTACCATTCTTTTAACATTGGTTCATTTTATTATTTATGTCTTCCATTAATTTCCTTTTCTCCGGTGTTGATAGTATCTTAAATAACTGAAAGCATTATTCATCTGGCCCCACTTTTTTCAAGTTATTCTGCACTGTCAAATTATCGTGTGTTTGAAACTTTGGTAAAAAAATTTCCGACTAATGAAGTAGATAGGCAAGACGAGGATGGATTTTTCTACATCCTCTATAAATCAACTTAAAAACAATCAACCAAGAAAATCAAGAATAGAAATTTAAAAAAATAAAATTTACAACTTAAACTTTAAACAAAAACAACAGAAATTTATTTATAAAACAATAATTTAGAGAATGGAAATTTAGAAAATAAATTTTAGCAAACTTTAAACCAGAACAACAAAATTTTATTTATAAAGTAATAAAATTTAGAGAATAAATTTAGAAAATAAAATTTAGCAAACTTTAAACAAGAACAACAAGAATTTGTTATAAACAACAAAATTTAAGAATAAAATTTAGAAAATAAATTTTAAGCAAACTTTAAACAAGAACAACAAATATTTATTTATAATAATAAATTTAGAGAATAAAATTTAATCAATGTTTAAGTAGCGCGCAATTGCAGCAGCAGAGACAGAAAACAGGTATGTAAATGGAGTAAGTATCAGTGAAAGCCAAAACAACGGATAAACTCAGGAGGTCGAAAAGAAACAAAACAAATTAATCCATTCTAGTCCATTTTCAAGGGCTGGAACTTTATTCGATAAGTTCAAAATAGAATTAAAATTTTTTCTGTAAAGAAGCTTGCATGCATAGTATAACTTCTGGCCAATTTCCCCCCCCAAGAAACAAAAAGAAAAAGGAGATCTGTGCTCCAAAGGTTTTCAAAGAAAGAGGAAAGAAACAAAACACAAGCAATAAAACACCTAATAGGTGTTTTAAAATTATGAACCATCTGAAGCTATATTAAAATTAACCATCATAAGTAATTATAGTAAAAGTAATTGGTGATAAGTATGTGGTATTTTCTCCTTGTCTCCTCCAGTAAAGGTGGTGGAATTTGGTAAGCATGTATTTATAACTCAATTAAAATGGCATTTAACACATCTGTTGACACCTTTTTTCTCAGAGCCGAACGACAGTAAATTTCTGCAACTGTTTTTTTTGCCGGGGAGAAAAAATTCCTTCTCCCATACCTGTGATACGTTTATATCTGGGGTTAGGATTTTTAAAACTAACAAGCAAGTGTTTCTAAGGCTCAAACCTTCTACAATAGCAAAAAAACAGATTACTTCACAGAGAAAAGAAAGCCTTAATGGTACTAGATGGATTTTTGTTTGTTTTTTATTTGAGTTCATTCGTTTTAATTATGAACAAATGTAATACAATGAGGAAAAAAATTTAAAGTTTGAGAAATCATTAGAAAAAATTTGAGAAAAAAATTTGGGTTATAATTTCAATTAAATTTAAATATTTATAATCTGGATGCTTTACGAAAAATAGTGTTTTAAGGGTTAGAAATATTCTTTAGATGATGTAAAGAAATATAAAATAAAACAACTTTAAACATTGGGGAAAAAAAGAAACTTGTTTTATTATTTCATTATTAAATCAAAAACAGTTATAGTATCATTTAACTAGCTTGTACGTGTAGAGAAAATTTTTTTTGTTGAAAGGTTCTTAAACACCTTAAAATTAGTAAATTGTGGGTAATATTTTTTGCAGAATTTAAATTCAGAAAAGTAAGAAAGGAAGTGTTTATAGTTTATTATACAAATATAAAGAAAATGGGTTAGTTTATAAATTTGAAAATGTTAAAGATTATCTTATTAAAGTACTTATAGCAGAAGAAGACATGATATAATTTTGCAACAGTTTATTTAAAATTCTTTACTAGATTTATCATTTTGGTTCTGTTTACTCCCCTTTTTTCTCTTGTCTCGAAGGTAGAATGTGTGTCTCAATTATTCCATATATTTTGGAGGATGAAAATATTATAGCGTAACACATAGAAATATCAGTTTACTTCCATTGCAAGTATTTGGAATTATTCAAAAATGTACATAAGTAAAATCAAGGAAATATTACGTAAATTTAAAGAGTAAAATTGCCTAGTTTGGAGGGGTTAAAATTGACGGTAAAACCTGGATGTATTCTGCGAAACAAGAATCATTTATTTATTTACTTATTCGATTATTTTATTTCAAGGTAAAACGATGAATTTTACCTAATTATGGATTGTTGTATGCAGATGTATAAAATAGGTGAAACATACCTGTAATTCGTTTCTATGAATATTTTCACTTTTCTATTCTGGGCATGCGTTAAAGTTTATTTTTATGATGGCCACTTTTAAAAGCCAGACTATTTCTAATATTTTTAAATCAATCTAGTAGCATTTTTTATGTTTGTGTTCCGGTTTTTCTCTTTCTTTTAAAATAATACTGATGTACATATCTCCTTTGTCTGTTGTTTAGGGAAATTTTTTTGGGCTAGAAGCCATATTTGGCATAAGAAAAACAAGCTTCTTACAGAAAAATTTCCAAATTGTGCAGATACACATTTCGAATAAAGTCCTTAGCCCTTGAAAAATGGACAGAATGATTGCCTTTTTTTCTTCCGTTTCCCTCGGAGTTTATCTTTGTTTTCAACTTTCTTTGAATGATATTGATTTCCATAGTTCCTTGTTTTTTGTTTCAGCTGCAATTGCACTTGACTTAAATATTGTTTAAATTTATTGTTAAAAGATATTTGTTGTTGTCTTTATTCTGGTTAGGTATTCTTTTTATTTTTTTTTAAATTTATTCTAATTTTCTAGTTGATTGTTTTAGCCTTGTTCGCCATATTTTATAGCTTTATTTGTTTGATTATTTTTTCCCGCTAATGTAATACTATGAAACTCGGTTAATTCAAAGTGTTTTAATTCAATTCTTCAGTAATTTCGGTTTCAGATTCCTTGAATTTCTTGTTAAATATTAATCTAGCGTCTATAATTTCAATTTAATCAGTCAGAAAGTCAAATGAAATTTTTCTCAAAATACTTTTGTTTTCAAATTACATACTCATTAGTTAAATGCTTCTTGCACCTTGTACCCTCCTTGGTGCAATTGG